>ML779893.1:388929-413721 GCA_009831015.1 Picea engelmannii | reverse complement strand
GGAGTCGAGTGCAATATACAGAGACGATACATACTTTATAGCGGTGATACTCGTCCTCTGCTACGTCTCCGTTCTTTGCATCGGCAATTCTTCCTGCGCCTCCAAATACAAGGTAGGATTGAAATGACTGGAAGTGAAATTTGACTTTAAATGTGAAGGTAGGATTGAAATAATTACCGGGTATATGCGAGAACACGTCCCAGTTGCTAAGGCCTTTTCCATCGTCCAGATAACCTCCCTCAAACTGAAGTTTGAAAGAAATAATAAAGATCATTAATGGCGTTCGATCAAGGGATGGAGACAAGATATTGTAGGTGAGTCTACCTGATAGGCGGAAGAAGCCACGCCGAAAATAAAATCTGATGGGAAGTCCGTCCTGCTCAACTCAGTTTTCTCGACAGATGATCCCAGCGCTGCCTTTAAGAAGCAGGAAAACAACAGTACCACCATTGAGCTACCCACCTTCATCTTCATTTTCTTTTCATGGAACTTAACAACACAACAAAGTCTTCAAGATTCGAATTGTGCTGAGAAGTGCGGTGACCTTTAATTCTAATACTGTAGCCGTGGATGAATATGCTTAAAATTTTCACCACCGCACTCATAACGTGTTCACAATTCTAGTCACAATTTAATTGTGGTCCATGCTAATTCTGAAAAGTTTATTGGTATAATAAGTGATCATTTTATTAATTACTCCTAAGGGCCTATACCTATTGACAATGGGCAGATTTAATAGGGGTTTAATGCTTAATAAGTTTTATATGGACAGGATTAAATATGGCTGGAATATTCTTAGTAGTCACACAAAATAAATGGCTGTGATTTCAATCATTAACTTCCTAGCTATTATAAAGACATCAGTGTATGTGTTTATTTTTTTACATTTATCTAATCATATTTAAAAATTACTTTGATAGCTAACTGATTGCCACGTAAGTGATTAACAGAAATTAAAATATTAACACCAGATAAATGAAGCCCAACAGTTTATTTGTTAATAGATAATAAAATTTCATATATTCTTTTGAAGATTCATTTCATCTTCTCAGCCTTTCGACCTTCACCACCAGCTATTTTACTGTTGTGCTAGTATTTACTTTAAGTCATAAGTAGAAAATGGTTGTATTTAACATAGTTATAATTACAAAACTGTTTTCTAAAGATGAGTATTCTGTTAATTTAAGAAAAAATTATATATTTTTAGTAGAAGTAAATAAGATAACATAATTTTATTAATTTTTATTTATTTCATTTATAATATAATTATAATTATAAAGTTAGAAAATTGTGGTATTTGAAAGATTAGTATTATTTATTTAAAAAAAAAAATAGAAAAAAATATAATAGGATAAGATATAGAAAGTTATAGTATTTGAAAAATTAGTATAAAAAAATTCACTAGTAAAAAAATAATAGGATAAGATAATTTTATTATTTATTTCATTAGTAAAAAAATAATAAGATAAGATAATTTTATTAAAAAAAATAGAATAAAATAATTTTATTAATATTTTAAAAATATTAAAAAAGAAAAATCATTATAAAAATAGATTTGATGTACTAAAAGAAATTTAGTCAAAATCTACAAATCTTAAAATATTACACTTTTTAAGTTGTCAATTTATACCTTGTACTTATAACATGGTTATCACTAAAAAGTTGTGGTCCTTGATTAATACCATTGTAATTTAGAAAAGTTTGTATGTTTAGATGAAAATAAATAAAATAAAATAATTTATTAATATTTAGAAAAGGATTATAAAAATAGGTTTATCAAACTAAAGGTATTTATTCAAAAATTATAATTTTTTAAATTGTCTATTTGTATACCAAAAAGTATGTTGTGTAGTTTTAATGAAAAATAACTATAATTTTGACAAAAAAAAAATTGTAATTTTGTTATAAATTTCCATATTTTATGTGGATTTTTAAGTTTTAATAGACTTTATTCACTATATTTTAGTTATTAAAAATTATAATTCTTATTATAAAATTCATTAAAAGTACTCTCTTTATTACAAAAATAACAAGTTTTAATTGGTTTAATGATATTTTGAGATTGTGGATAGGTTCATGAATCTTCAAAACTTTAAAAGATATGATGGGGAAATAATGTGATAAGGAATAAGTATGCTCCTAAAACTAAAACTTTGATTCATTAATAAATAGCATATTTTAATTGGTTTAAGGATCCTTTGAGATTGTGGATAGGTTCATGGATCTTCAAAACTTTAAAAGACATAATGGAAAAATAATGTGATAAGGAAAAATTATGCTCCTAAAATTTTGTTTCATGAAACTATTAACCATACTTAATATTTTATGGAATCAATTAACTCAAATTTTAAAAAATACATTTGGATAATCTTGTATTCTATGTTTAGATATGTCATCCTATGACACTTTAGATAGCAGCTGATATGGAATCTACAACTCTAAGAAAGAAAGGAAAGAAGTATTGGATTTTAATTTCAACATAATGGCAACTTGATAGATGATTGGTGGAAGATGATACTCTATTTGAGATCAAAATATTCTTCTCACTGAATAAGTTAATATGAACAATTTTCCTAACTATATAAAAAAAAATGATAAACTTCATGATAAGGTTGAGAAAAAAGTCACTGAATAGGTTAATATGAACAATTTTTCTAACTATATAAAAAAATTAATAAACTTCATGATAAGGTTGAGAAAAAATTCACTGAATAGGTTAATATGAACAATTTTCCTAACTATATAAAAAAAATTGATAAACTTCATGATAAGGTTGAGAAAAAAGTTAATATGAACAATTTTCCTAACTATATAAAAAAAATTGATAAACTTCATGATAAGGTTGAGAAAAAAGTCACTGAATAGGTTAATATGAACAATTTTCCTAACTATATAAAAAAAATTGATAAACTTCATGATAAGGTTGAGAAAAAAGTCATTGAATAGGTTAATATGAACAATTTTCCTAACTATATTAAAAAAATTGATAAACTTCATGATAAGATTGAGAAAAAAGTCACTGAATAAGTTAATATGAACAATTTTCCTAACTATATTAAAAAAAATTGATAAACTTCATGATAAGGTTGAGAAAAAAGTCACTGAATAAGTTAATATGAACAATTTTCCTAACTATATAAAAAAATTGATAAACTTAATGATAAGGTTGAGAAAAAAGTCAAGAAAAATAATTCCCATTTGTATAATAAATTTATTAAAACGTTAACTTATAAAATTATACAAAATACTTAATTTTTTACTAAATTTATTACATAAAATTAAAAATATATATAATAAAAAACAATATTCCATATTTTCCTTATTTTTTATCCCTGAAACTATACAGAATAGTTAAACCTCTACATAATTAACTACCTAAATTTGAATAATCTTTTAACCTACACCCACATAATTCATCATGCAAGTATCCAGAAATCAATAGCAGATAAAGGAATGTGGCGGAACTTAGCAGTCACCGAAGATCTTATATATCTCACCTAACACACAAATCACATCTCAAACAGATAAAGGCATTCATCTTGAAGATTCAATGAATGGTGATACAGACACGTCCGGTTATTAAAGGTTATGCCATCCACGGGCAGGTCAAAAGATACGGCGAATAGTAATACAGACACACATGCTTGTTAAAGTTTGGGTAAGCGTACTTTTTTTTTTCTGGCCACCTTGTCGGAATTCGGAATCATGTAAACTAAAATATGCTGGTTAAAGGTTATGTAAACGTACCTTTTTCCAGCCGCATAGTCGGAATTCGAAACTCTGTAAACTAAAATGTCACGTTTTCAATTGATGTCACATATTTTTTTTGCAGACCACTTGTCGGTGGCAACAGAACAATTTTATTAGATCATTTTACCCACCATATGTGGCAACAAGATAATTTTAAATTTTCCATCCAAAGATAACGATAAGTCTCAATGTTGAAGGGAAAAATCTTTGGAGCTCAATGACGCTTCATATTTATGATAATTTGGCAATTTTTTTAATCAAAATAATTTTACATTTTCTATAATTAAAATAGATACAACTCACCTCGAAAATGTGAAAAAGCTATTAATGATGTAAGTCGACGTGTAAGTGAAATAAGTACTCTGTATCTAAAAGGGCTACCCCACTTGAAAAGTAACTTTCATTTTGACCAAATCTAAAAGTTTTATTTTTGGCAGTTTTTCATTATTTTATTTTTTTGTATTTTGTTCGAAATTTGGTGAGGATTTATTGGATCTGCAGATTTGAGTGACAAAATTTATATAATTCAAGTGCTTCAGAGATTTTTAAGCATGTTGAATTTATTTCTGTATTCAGAAATGAAATTTAAACAGAAAATAGCTATTTTATTCAAATTTACATCCCAGCCAAAAAACTCAAAAGATAGAAAATTTAACCAAAACCAATAAAATTTCCCAAAAACAACTAACTTTCTTTTAAAACTATATATAAATAGATATAAATATAATTTATTTATTTTTTTGCTTTTTATTTGAATTCTTCTTTCGTTTATCTCATCCATCCTTAAGCAATGATCATGCTAATAAAAGTTATATATATAAACAGTGATCATGCTAGTAAGAATTATATATAGATTTAAGTTCAATTACGAATTAAAAAACTATTTATCCATCTTTTTTCTTATATAAAATACCTTACAAACTAACTCATATGTGTTTCATACGGTCTTTCATTTATAGCTTTTTCTTTCCAACTCTTGGAGTTTATGTGAGATCATTCCTAATTATTTTTGATCTTTGAGTTTTATACTACATTTTATTATCATGCAGAAGAAGTTGCAAAAACATGTGTGTAATGGTTGAAAAAGGAGATTTGCTCTTTGGCCCCTATTGTTGCACCCAGAGAACTATTTCAAGCGCAATTAATGATTCCTTCTAGGTTTTGTGCTTACCATTGTCCATCCTAGTCTAATGAATATAAGCCATGAAGATTGTGCAATTATATTTTTCTCTTATGATTTTGTGATGTTAAAGTGTTTATACCCATTACTTAATCTCATTGTAACCTTGAATAATTTGCTCTCGACCATTTTTGTTTGCTTTGTACTGGTATTTAGCAATGGCTCTATTTATAACACACTTTAATACATCTTCCAATAACAAATTTTGCATAAAGGAGTAAGTGACAAGGCATTGGCTCAGTGGGAGAAATCAGTTGTGACAAAGCTATATTCTCTTGTATCAAGGCAAATTCAGACATAATTTTATTCTTCTAGAAAGCAAGTGCTTCAAGTCTTGTATCAAGGCAAATTCACACACAATTTCAATCCTTTAGAAAGCAAGTGCTTCAGGTCAGTCAAAGTTGGGTTGATCATATGTTCCATTGTATCGTGTATCACCACGCTATATTTATTTGAATGACTGGCTACAGGAAATTCAAATACTAGTTTCAATCCCACGAACTCATCATTTGAAACCAATTTAGAAAATTGGTCAACAGATTGTAAAATAATATTTTGTCATGAGCACATTTGGTGGATTCACTGTCAACATTTGGTTTTAACCTTCAAGTACATGACTTCGACTTTCCATGTGGATACATGGTTTAGCAGTTGGCTCCATTGACTTGGTGCTTGAAAATTGGCGTAGATTTGGTAGTTATATTAACAACTCAGTTGATCGATGTATAGCACTTGCGGTTATGATTTGACCATTTGGATACATGACTTAACACTTGGTTTGGGTAGCTTATACCTTTGACTCATGAATCAAACTTATTTTTAACAAGTGTTGCATGGCAGCGTAGTCCCTGCAAGGTTGGAATGGGAATAAATGCATTGTTGCGGCGGGACCGAGTACAGACACATGGGAAGCAAGTTGAAGTGCATGTGTATCCATGCAGAGGATGACTTTGTGGCAGCGTGTCACTGGCCAGTCACAAGATATTTGGCTTGTAGATGACCCCTCACGTTAATATGCGAACGAGGAAGTTTTTTCCTGGGGTGTTTCCTCGGGTGTATATAGTTTAAACATGGTACTTAGAAAAGGTTGGATATGTTCCATATTTCTGAAGCATACACATTAAAAATTCAAATACAATAGAATAGGCATAAAAGTAAAATACATTAGGCATGAAAATGTTGCAGATAACAACACTAAAAATAGCTTCGAAGTATGTGTGTATCATATACAATTTTGTTTATAGTACAAGAAAGATTTAATATTTAAAAAAGTGTTATGATGTTGGTCTTTGAATGTCTTGCAACAAAGGTTCCTGGACACAAAAAATTTAGCATTCCCAAATTAGTTTTCTTTGAAATTTATCAAAAAAAAAAAAGCTGGAATCTATTCCATATTTTTGTTTCATTCAAACGCAATAGAATATTAATAATGTCTTGCAACAATGGTTCATTTTTCTTTGAAATTTATCAAAGTTCCATATTTTTGAAGCATACACATTAGACATTCAAATACAATAGAATTCTATTAATGTCATGCAACAAAGGTTCCTGGACACCAAAAATTTAGCATTCTCAAATTAGTTTTCTTTGAAAGTTATCAAAAATTAATAATGTATGTTACATATTTATGGAAATTTAAACGTGTTTGTCATATAGACTGGGATTGGAGCTCTCGTGGACCATAAAAAGAAATAAGTACAAGAATTAGTAATGTAGAAAGAAGAAGTGTGCAATGGTAGAGATGAAGACCTAAAAAGAAGAAATTTGAAGTTATGAGTGTTTGGTTAGAGTTTTCTATTTAAAGAGGTATAATAACTGGATTGATAAAGAAAACAAGATGACATCAGTATAGACTTACTATGAATCCGATGTGTTTTTGTTGTTGTCGTCGACGGTCGTTGGAATCGTGTCAACCGGTTGTTTCCCTTCCTCTATGAGGTTGTCCATTCTTCGTTGGAACCATTCTTCAATGTAGCTTCTCATGGGCGCCACATTGATTTCATC
This sequence comes from Picea engelmannii, assembly GCA_009831015.1. Classification (NCBI taxonomy): domain Eukaryota; kingdom Viridiplantae; phylum Streptophyta; class Pinopsida; order Pinales; family Pinaceae; genus Picea; species Picea engelmannii. Next base: position 406,787 of record ML779893.1, on the reverse strand, counting down.
CTAGATTTCTATGTCGAAAAGGTTGTTTTCTAATTTCCTTAGATCCATTGAAATACTATGCAGACTCTGTTCAATTTCTTCATTGTGTGTCGAATAGTCCAGTATCCAGCTCTTGAGCTCATCTACATGATATTCAAGGATGTCATAAAACTTTTTGAAACACAACCCCTTTAAAATATCAAGTTGTTAATCGAAAGCTTATTTGGTCATTGACAAGGATTTCAGAATTAAGTTTGGGTCTTGAACCTCGTTGGTACTTCTAGCTAAGTCTATTTGGATCAGGTTTTTGAATAATTCTTCATTTTCTAATATGGCTTGTTTACATGATTCGACAATGAGCTCCAGGTTCTTAACTTTCTTTTTCCAGCATGCTTTTAATTGTTTGGTCCTCTTTGGGGAGGGGAGATTTTCTTGTCTTATTTTCAGAACCGAGGTGTTGATGGCATGGTTGGAAAAATGGGTCAGCACCTGTTCACAGAAACATTGATCATTTTTTAAATTCGCCTGCAAATGTCCGTGCAAATCATTTGCCCTCTTTCGGAAGGAAGTTATATTGTGTGATGTTTCCCACACTTCAGTAACTAGTTGCATTATTTTCTTGATGTTATTCTCTACAAGGGCTCTAGACGATGTAAGGAGGGTGGAGGATACTTTTATCTTGGTTGCAGTGGTAGCAGGCACGTTTTTTGCTAAAGGACTGGCAAACTCTAGGGTAGCAATGAAAGCCTCCTCAAATTCCTCGACGCGGTCTTTCAGTCTGGCATTCTCCGCTTCAATTCCTCCAATGGAATCATCAAGAGCATCATCGGTTACGTGGTGAAATAGGGATATTTGGGATGGCCGCATTTTCCTAAATTTAATCTTTGTGCGAGATTTGCCTTTCCTATTTTTTACATTTCTCATTTCAATGACAATATTTTTAGATTGGATGTCAAAAACAACGCTCTGGAATACGAAGGATTCATCTTGTTCAAAAATGTCGGTCTCAGCTATTTCCATTGCAGACGGACCAACTTTGTGCATGTGCTCAGTTTCAATTTCAAGTTGCATTTGTTCACTTTCAATTTTGGGTTCGTCTGCCTGCCCTACAATGTTTTTTCTCTTCTTCGTCGGTGGAACTTTGTGAGAACTATCAATTTTTGTGCGAGGAGGGTTCTTATCTCCTCCTCCTTTTGAAGATTTATGGGTTGCTTTCTTACTGGGGTTGGGTCGTTGAAGCGATGCTCCGTGATGTCGTGCTCTTAGGAGTGTTGGCGGGGGACTGGGCACTCTTCTCACCAGATACATTTCCTTGTTGTCTGTACAATTCAATCATGCTTTGCAAAGTATCTACGTCGCAATCGCCAGAAGCAGGATTATTGTCGTCACTGTCCCTGTCTTCGGTGAGGCATTTATGGATAAAAGAGCTGCTAAAGCCAACTGCTAGTAAATGTTCTCGAAAAATCCCATTAGGGTCGAACCCTTTTATCCTTTCATCATATGTTAGGTTCAAGTTCTTGAAATGGCCTGTGAATTCATCAATATTGTTGACATTTCTACACACGAAGTCCCCGACTTTCCAGGGCAGAGGAATGAATTTTTTTTTTTCTTGTCATGGAAAAAATTCAACCAGTGGTTGTATTGCCTTTTTTATTTTTGCAACAAACATCTTGTCTGTGATGTGGCATGGAAGGAAAGCGGGATTTTCCCTGGAGCCAAAGGCCATTAGTACAGTGTGATTTTCCTTTTTTTCAAGTGTGCCCTTCCTATTCAAAAACTTGGTTGTCTGGCCAGACATCCACAGAGCATCCTTCCCTAACAATAAATATTTGAAAATTGAGACAAAGTCATTAAAAACTTCATAAAAAAAATGGGAGGCCATGTGCATCCATAGGGCCTAGTACCAGAATGTTACTGGGTTGAGTCCACAATTTATTTTCTTGCAAAGAGACAGTTTTGGAAACGGACAACAATGCACTATTGTGAAAATCAAGTAGGATGACATATAAAATTTATTCAATTCTTTGAATCGTGACAACTGGGAACATATTTCAATGCAAATTAGCTTCCCCCAATCGAAAATGAATTGTTCCTTGACTGTGAAGTACACAATATAAATAATTATACGAGAAATGCTTGTCGTGGATGCCTGTCCCATTATTCTTGTAAACAACCAAGCAATTTCCCAGAATGGATTTATAAAGGAACTTACCTGCAACGTTGTGATATCTTCAGGAACTGTTGTCGGGTCTTCAAGGAACTCGGCTAAGATGTCCAACCCATTATCATGTTTTTCTAGGATTTGCTTGCAGTCTTGTCCTCTGAATGTCAATGTTGGCTACGGCAATTTTAACATCTTGTGGAAGACCTGAGGTGACAAAGAAACAGGAGAATGGTCGCGTAGTGGAATAATTCTTTGGCTTGGAATATATTTTCCAGCGCACCAAGAGACCACCTCCTTACATTCAAAAACCTCAGGGACGCAGCCTGCACGAGCGATTCCATAGGTCCAAATCACTTCGTTCTGGGTGGAACGGGATGAATAGTAAAATTATGCCCTAGACCACTAGAATTTTTAGTCCTGATGTCCAAAGATATTTACTGTATCTCCACAAAACTGTTGTCGACCTGCTGCCATAAGTTTACAAGAATGTTTGTTTTCTCTAGACGATGAATGAAATGAAAAGTTGGAAGGGATAATATAACGTTGCACAAATATTGGTCTGATGCGTGTGAATGGGAGATCTCCTCGATACTTTCGCTCATTAATGACAATTTGGACAGCAGTTGCATGATGCATTGTTAACATTAAAGGTTTCTTGAAGTGCGAACATGGCGGATATGGCAATGAGCGATCAAGCATTGTAGATTTCTTGAACGGGCCAATGCGATGACCCGTGTTTGAGATGAACAATCGGAAGGGACAACATAACTCTCTACAGATCTTGATTTAATGTGTATTAATGGGAGATATCCTCGAGCGTTTCACTCATTAATGACAATGCTGATGGTTCCTACATGGTGAGTTGTTAGCATGAAAGGTTTCTAATTGCACATTAAGAAATAAGTACAGAGGTCGTGGGGATGGGAAAGAGTAGTTAAGGAGTGTCTAATTATGGAAAGCGGTTGGGCGGGCTTCAAAATAGGGTTACAAGGTACAACTGTTCAAGGTGAGGGCGCGAGGGTCAAATTGTATGTCTCAGAACTTTTTGAGTGCAATACGCGTAACATCGAAGAGGGTATGAAAGGACAGTCCAGAGGGAAATTTGTATATCGCGGAAGTCTAGGTAATGTTTGCAGGACACAGAACAATGGAGGTGCAAACATGAGCCCGCCTATCCAGGAACCCGCAATCGAAAAAATTGGCTTAAGTATGGAATAGAGAAATGGCTAGGCAGATTTGTTTTCGCTAATATATTGAAACTTGTAATATATATCCCATAAAGAGAAAATAAGAGAAGATAAATTAATTTAAATTCATCGAGTCGAGCTTTAATTAAATTTCATTGTCTCGTTTAAGCTTTTTCTTTATAATGGCGGTCAGTACAGATGTTGCATGACGAACGATTAGTAGTAAACCTTGGTCGGGCATAGTAAACAGTGCCTAAGAATTGGAGATTTCGTGAACCCGCCAACCCGAGGAATCGCGAAAGAGATTCCATGGAATGGGCAAGTATGGAAATCCATCGGACGACCCTCAGAATTAGGGCGACAATGGTTCCCTAGGAGACATGACTTCCCGAAGGTCAAATTGTATGTTTTGGGACTTGAATGCAAAATGTGTACCATGGAAGAGAGGATGGACATTAATGACATGTTTAAGGTTCATGCACAATGAATTTCTAGCATTAAAACTTACCAATTGTGTTTCCAAAGAGAATTATGAAGGTGGCGGGGACACAGACCAACAAGTAAGGAATGGCTAATTATCGAAAGCAGTTGGTGATGCTTCGAAATAGGGCTACAAGATGAATCCAACAGAGGTGAGGGCCCGAGGGTCAAATTGTATCTCTCAAGCATGATGATTCTTTCCTATGGACAAATTGTATATCGCGGAACTCCGGGTATTGCTTTCTAGTCATGGAACATTGGAAACACAATCTTGAGCCCGCCAATTCTGGAACCCACAATAAAAAAATGTCTAAGTATGAAACAGGGATACACAATAAATGTACAATGTCATGGAAATACAGCCAACTTGGGGCTAAGTATTGAAAGGAACGGTGGACAGCTCGGCTCGTGACGGGGCATTCCAGTGGACAAATTGTATATCGCAGAACTCCGGGCACTGTTTGCAAGTTGTGGAATATTCCAAACACAATTTTGAGGCCGTCAATCCGGGAACCCGCAATCGAAAAAGTGTCCAAGTATGGAATAGGGAAACGTTATGGCCCAGACTTGTTTTCACTAATATATTGAAATTTTACCTTGCAAGATCTTCTTTGCATGTTTCTTGACAAGTTCTGTAGGGATGGTTAGTCCTTGAGACTTCGGTTTATTAATGACTATCCTTATGGTTGTTGCATGATGACAGTTTAGTATTAAATATTTGGTGTTGCATATTTGGAAAGAAGTACGAGGATGGCCAGAACAGGAAACAATGACTAAGAATTGGAGATTTCATGAACCCATCAACACTAGGATCCAAAATAGGGTGACAAGGTCTCCCCAGAAGATGTGAGGCCCTGACGGTCAAATTGTATCGCTCAGAACATTTGAATGCATACTCTGTAACACAGAAGAGGGGACGATGTTGAAATCTGGTAGTCAATTTGTATATTGCGGAGGGCCAGATGCCAATTGTTTCGTACCAGTGTGTTTAGTTGTCACTAGTAAGAGAATAACTAATGTATATTAGGAAGGACAATAAGTTAGTGGGGATGGAAGCCAGGGACAAATACTTTGAAACATTTGTGATCTGTGGTAGAGTGAAGATTGCGAGTTTGAGGAGTCCGCAATGGAATCGTAGATCACGGAATTTTTGAGTGCAAGATGTATATCACGGAGCAAGAAGCATTAGAGTTCGAAAGCCCCAACCCGACAATCGCGGCCATAAAATTGGCTAAGTATGGAAAGGAACATCGATTGGTTAGATTCGTCATGTGAGAATATAGATGGAGATGAAGATATGTCATCCCACCAATGCCGAAACCCACAACCATAGAAAGGCGACTAAGTATATAACCAGAAAGTGATAATACACGGGAAGAAGAAAAGGGAAAAAGGGCTAAGGATTCCGCAGTGGAATTGTAGATCACGGAAATTTTGAGTGCAAGATGTATATCACAGAATAAGAAGCAGCAGAGTTTGAAAGCGCCAACCTGAAAAAGTGACCAAGAATTGGGGATTTCATGAACCCGTCAACACAAGGATCCAAAATAGGGTGACAAGGTCTCCCCAGAAGACGTGAGGCCCTGATGGTCAAATTGTATCGCTCAGGACATTTGAATGCATAATTTGTAAAACAAAAGAGGGAACGATGTCAGAATCCGATAGAATTTGTATATTGCAGAGGGTCGGATGCCAACTGTTTCGTACCAGTGTGTTCAGTTGCCACTAGTAAGAGCATAAATAATGTATATTAGGAAGGACAAGAAGTTAGTGGGGATGGAAGGCAATGACAGATACTTTGAAACATTTGTGAACCGTGGTAGAGTGAAGCTTGAGAGTTTGAGGAGTCTGTTGTGGAATTGTAGTTCATGGAAGTTTTGAGTGTAAGATGTATATCACGGAACAAGAAGCAACAGAGTTCGAAAACGCCAACCTGACAGTCGCGGCCATAAAATTAGCTAAGTATGGAAAGGAACATAAGTATGGAAAGGAACATCGGTCGATCGGATTCATCATGTGAGGATATATATGGAGATGAAGATATGTCATCCTACGAATGTTGGAACCCGTGATCATAGAAAGGCAACTAAGTATATAACTATAAATCGATAATACATGGGAAGAAGAAAAGGGGAAAAGGGCTAAGGAGTCCAAGGTGGAATTGTAGATCACAGAAATTTTGAGTGCAATATGTATATCACGGAACAAAAAGCAGCAGAGTTCGAAAGCGCCAACCCGACAACCACAAGCATAAAATTGGCTAAGTATGGAAAGGAACAGCGGTCGGTCAGATTCGTCATGTGAGGATATAGATGGAGATGAAGATATGTCATCCTACCAATGCTGGAACCTGCGATCATAGAAAGGCGACTAAGTATATAACTAGAAAGTGATAATACACTGGAAGAAGATGAGGGAAAAAGGGCTAAGTATCTCACAAAATAACATCTATTGTTCGTTTATTAATGCCAATCCTTTCGAACCCCTCGTCAGTTCTCACTAGAAAAATCATAAATTGCAGATCATGGAAGTTCTTTGGGTGCAATATGTATATGAAAGAATAGGGGACATAAGTGTTGATACTACAAACCCGGGACATGGTGATCAGATAATTGGCTAAGTATTGAAAGGGACCATGATCGGTCAGGCTCGTGGTGTGAATATATAGATAAAGAGTTGTAAATTTACGAATCCAGGAGGTCGTGATCATATAGATGTGACTCAATATAGCATCACAAAGGGATAATAGAGGGGGGGAAAAGAGGAAAAATTAAGAGAAAGTGTTTATATTTATTCCAATAGTATTCATATTAATATATATTAATAGATTATTTCCGGTCCAAATGCAGATCAACTTCCAATTTGCAGGATCCTGTTCGGTTCACAAATTTCGTTGAAATCCATAACCAAAATATACTATTTGTTTATTAATGTCAATCCTTTCGAACCCCTGGTGAGTTCTCACTAGTAAAAGCATAAATTGCAGATCACAAAAGTTCTTTGGGTGCAAGTTGTATATGATGGAACGGGGGACATAAGTGTTGGATACCGCAAACCCGGGACCAAGTGATCAAATAATTGGCTAAGTATTGAAAGGGACCACGGTCGGTTGGACTCATGGTGTGAAGATATAGATAAAGAGTTGTCAATTTTTGAATCCATGAGATCGTGATCATATAGATGTGACTAAATATAGAACCACAAAGGGATAATAGAGGGGGGGAGAGGAAAAATTAAAGTTTTTATACATTCCAGTGGACAAATTGTATATTGCAGAACTCTGGGCATTGTTTGCAACTCGTGGAAGATTCAAAACACAATTTTGAGGTCATCAATCCTGGAACCCGTAATTAAAAAAGTGCCCTAGTATGGAATATGGAAACGTTGGCCGGGACTTGTTTTCGCTAATATTCTGAAAGCTTTCATCAGGGAATTCTGAAAGCTTTTTCAAAATATGATCTTGGAGTTCTACCTCTCCTTTGGATAGTATTAGACCAAGATACTCATTTTTTGTCTGTGCCCAACAAAGCTTAGAACGACTGAGCACCAATCCATGTCTATACAAGAGGTCATAGACAACCTTCAAATGTTGTATATGACCAAATCTAAAAGTTTTATTTTTGGCAGTTTTTCATTATTTTATTTTTTTGTATTTTGTTCGAAATTTGGTGAGGATTTATTGGATCTGCAGATTTGAGTGACAAAATTTATATAATTCAAGTGCTTCAGGGATTTTTAAGCATGTTGAATTTATTTCTGTATTCAGAAATGAAATTTAAACAGAAAATAGCGATTTTATCCAAATTTACATCCCCTGATTTCAACCAAAAAACTCAAAAAATAGAAAATTTAAGCAAGACCAATAAAATTTCCCAGAAACAACTAACTTTCTTTTAGAACTATATATAAATAGATATAAATATAATTTTAATTTTTTTTTTGGCTTTTTATTTGAATTCTTCTTTCGTTTGTCTCATCCATCCTTAAGCAATGATCATGCTAATAAAAGTTATATATATAAACAGTGATCATGCTAGAAAGAATTATATATAGATTTAAGTTCATTTACGAATTAAAAAACTATTTATCCATATTTTTTCTTATATAAAATACCTTACAAACTAACTCATATGTGTTTCATATGGTCTTTCATTTATAGATTTTTCTTTCCCACTCTTGGAGTTTACGTTAGATCATGCCTAATTATTTTTTATCTTTGAGTTTTATACTACATTTTATTATCATGCAGAAGAAGTTGCAAAAACATGTGTGTAATGGTTGAAAATCATGCAGAAGAAGTTGCAAAAACATGTGTGTAATGGTTGAAAAAGGAGATTGGCTCTTCAGGCCCTATTGTTGCACCTAGAAAACTATTTGAAGCGCAATTAATGATTCCTTCTAGGTTTTGTGCTTACCATTGTCCATCCTAGTCTAATGAATATAAGCCATGAAGATTGTGCAATTATATTTTTCTCTTATGATTTTGTGATGTTAAAGTGTTTATACCCATTACTTAATCTCATTGTAACCTTGAATAATTTGCTCTCGACCATTTTTGTTTGCTTTGTACTGGTATTTAGCAATGGCTCTATTTATAACACACTTTAATACATCTTCCAATAACAAATTTTGCATAAAGGAGTAAGTGACAAGGCATTGGCTCAGTGGGAGAAATCAGTTGTGACAAAGCTATATTCTCTTGTATCAAGGCAAATTCAGACATAATTTTATTCTTCTAGAAAGCAAGTGCTTCAAGTCTTGTATCAAGGCAAATTCACACACAATTTCAATCCTTTAGAAAGCAAGTGCTTCAGGTCAGTCAAAGTTGGGTTGATCATATGTTCCATTGTATCGTGTATCACCACGCTATATTTATTTGAATGACTGGCTACAGGAAATTCAAATACTAGTTTCAATCCCACGAACTCATCATTTGAAACCAATTTAGAAAATTGGTCAACAGATTGTAAAATAATATTTTGTCATGAGCACATTTGGTGGATTCACTGTCAACATTTGGTTTTAACCTTCAAGTACATGACTTCGACTTTCCATGTGGATACATGGTTTAGCAGTTGGCTCCATTGACTTGGTGCTTGAAAATTGGCGTAGATTTGGTAGTTATATTAACAACTCAGTTGATCGATGTATAGCACTTGCGGTTATGATTTGACCATTTGGATACATGACTTAACACTTGGTTTGGGTAGCTTATACCTTTGACTCATGAATCAAACTTATTTTTAACAAGTGTTGCATGGCAGCGTAGTCCCTGCAAGGTTGGAATGGGAATAAATGCATTGTTGCGGCGGGACCGAGTACAGACACATGGGAAGCAAGTTGAAGTGCATGTGTATCCATGCAGAGGATGACTTTGTGGCAGCGTGTCACTGGCCAGTCACAAGATATTTGGCTTGTAGATGACCCCTCACGTTAATATGCGAACGAGGAAGTTTTTTCCTGGGGTGTTTCCTCGGGTGTATATAGTTTAAACATGGTACTTAGAAAAGGTTGGATATGTTCCATATTTCTGAAGCATACACATTAAAAATTCAAATACAATAGAATAGGCATAAAAGTAAAATACATTAGGCATGAAAATGTTGCAGATAACAACACTAAAAATAGCTTCGAAGTATGTGTGTATCATATACAATTTTGTTTATAGTACAAGAAAGATTTAATATTTAAAAAAGTGTTATGATGTTGGTCTTTGAATGTCTTGCAACAAAGGTTCCTGGACACAAAAAATTTAGCATTCCCAAATTAGTTTTCTTTGAAATTTATCAAAAAAAAAAAAGCTGGAATCTATTCCATATTTTTGTTTCATTCAAACGCAATAGAATATTAATAATGTCTTGCAACAATGGTTCATTTTTCTTTGAAATTTATCAAAGTTCCATATTTTTGAAGCATACACATTAGACATTCAAATACAATAGAATTCTATTAATGTCATGCAACAAAGGTTCCTGGACACCAAAAATTTAGCATTCTCAAATTAGTTTTCTTTGAAAGTTATCAAAAATTAATAATGTATGTTACATATTTATGGAAATTTAAACGTGTTTGTCATATAGACTGGGATTGGAGCTCTCGTGGACCATAAAAAGAAATAAGTACAAGAATTAGTAATGTAGAAAGAAGAAGTGTGCAATGGTAGAGATGAAGACCTAAAAAGAAGAAATTTGAAGTTATGAGTGTTTGGTTAGAGTTTTCTATTTAAAGAGGTATAATAACTGGATTGATAAAGAAAACAAGATGACATCAGTATAGACTTACTATGAATCCGATGTGTTTTTGTTGTTGTCGTCGACGGTCGTTGGAATCGTGTCAACCGGTTGTTTCCCTTCCTCTATGAGGTTGTCCATTCTTCGTTGGAACCATTCTTCAATGTAGCTTCTCATGGGCGCCACATTGATTTCATCCTAGATTTCTATGTCGAAAAGGTTGTTTTCTAATTTCCTTAGATCCATTGAAATACTATGCAGACTCTGTTCAATTTCTTCATTGTGTGTCGAATAGTCCAGTATCCAGCTCTTGAGCTCATCTACATGATATTCAAGGATGTCATAAAACTTTTTGAAACACAACCCCTTTAAAATATCAAGTTGTTAATCGAAAGCTTATTTGGTCATTGACAAGGATTTCAGAATTAAGTTTGGGTCTTGAACCTCGTTGGTACTTCTAGCTAAGTCTATTTGGATCAGGTTTTTGAATAATTCTTCATTTTCTAATATGGCTTGTTTACATGATTCGACAATGAGCTCCAGGTTCTTAACTTTCTTTTTCCAGCATGCTTTTAATTGTTTGGTCCTCTTTGGGGAGGGGAGATTTTCTTGTCTTATTTTCAGAACCGAGGTGTTGATGGCATGGTTGGAAAAATGGGTCAGCACCTGTTCACAGAAACATTGATCATTTTTTAAATTCGCCTGCAAATGTCCGTGCAAATCATTTGCCCTCTTTCGGAAGGAAGTTATATTGTGTGATGTTTCCCACACTTCAGTAACTAGTTGCATTATTTTCTTGATGTTATTCTCTACAAGGGCTCTAGACGATGTAAGGAGGGTGGAGGATACTTTTATCTTGGTTGCAGTGGTAGCAGGCACGTTTTTTGCTAAAGGACTGGCAAACTCTGGGGTAGCAATGAAAGCCTCCTCAAATTCCTCGACACGGTCTTTCAGTCTGGCATTCTCCGCTTCAATTCCTCCAATGGAATCATCAAGAGCATCATCGGTTACGTGGTGAAATAGGGATATTTGGGATGGCCGCATTTTCCTAAATTTAATCTTTGTGCGAGATTTTCCTTTCCTATTTTTTACATTTCTCATTTCAATGACAATATTTTTAGATTGGTTGTCAAAAACAACGCTCCGGAATACGAAGGATTCATCTTCGTCAAAAATGTCGATCTCAGCTATTTCCATTGCAGACGGACCAACTTTGTGCACGTGCTTAGTTTCAATTTCAAGTTGCATTTGTTCACTTTCAATTTTCGGTTCGTCTGCCTACCCTACAATGTTTTTTCTCTTCTTCGTCAGTGGAACTTTGTGAGAACTATCAATTTTTGTGCGAGGAGGGTTCTTATCTCCTCCTCTGTTTGAAGATTTATGGGTTGCTTTCTTACTGGGGTTGGGTCGTTGAATCGATGCTCCGTGATGTCGTGCTCTTAGGAGTGTTGGCGGGGGACTGGGCACTCTTCTCACCAGATACTTTTCCCTGTTGTCTGTACAATTCAGTCACGCTTTGCAATGTATCTATGTCGCAATCACTAGAAGCAGGATTCTTGTCGTCACTGTCCCTGTCTTCGGTCAGGCGTTTATGGATAAAAGAGCTGCTAAAGCCAACTGCTAGTAAATGTTCTCGAAAAATCCCATTAGGGTCGAACCCTTTTAGCCTTTCAGCATATGTTAGGTTCAAGTTCTTGAAATGGCCTGTGAATTCGTCAATATTGTTGACATTTCTGCACACGAAGTCTCCGACTTTCCAGGGCAGAGGAATGAACTATTTTTTTTTCTTGTCATGGAAAAAATTCAACCAATGGTTGTATTGCCTTGTTATTTCTGCAATAAACATCTTGTCTATGATGTGGCATGGAAGGAAAGCAGGATTTTCCTTGGAGCCAAAGGCCATTAGTACAGTGTGATTTTCCTTTTTTTCAAGTGTGCCCTTCCTGTTCAAAAACTTGGTTGTTTGGTCAGACATCCACAGAGCATCCTTCCCTAACAATAAATCTTTGAAAACTGAGACAAAGTCGTTAAAACTTCATAAAAACAATGGGAGGCCTTGTGCATCCATAGGGCCTTTTTCCAGAATGTTACTGGGTTGAATCCACGGTTTATTTTCTTGCAAAGAGACAGTTTTGGAAATGGACAACAATGCACTATTGTGAAAATCAAGTAGGATGACATATAAAATTTATTCGATTCTTTGAATCGTGACAACTGGGAACATATTTCAATGCAAATTAGCTTCCCCCAATCGAAAATGAATTGTTCCTTGACTGTGAAGTACACAATATAAATAATTATACGAGAAACGCTTGTCATGGATGCCTGTCCCGCTATTCTTGTAAACAACCAAGGAATTTCCCAGAATGGATTTATAAAGGAACTTAACTGCAAGTTTGTGATATCTTCAGGAATTGTTGTCGGGTCTTCAAGGAACTCGGCTAAGATGTCCAACCCGTTATCATGTTTTTCTAGGATCGGCTTGCAGTCTTGTCCTCTGAATGTCAATGTTGGCTCCGACAATTTTAACATCTTGTGGAAGACCTGAGGTGACAAAGAAACAGGAGAATGGTCGTGTAGTGGAATAATTCTTTGGCTTGGAATATATTTTTCAGCGCACCAAGAGACCACCTGCTTACATTCAAAAACCTCAGGGACGCAGCCTGCACGAGCGATTCTAGAGGTCCAAATCACTTCGTTCTGGGTGGAACGGGATGAATAGTAAAAGTATGCCCTGGACCACTAGAAGTTTTAGTCCTGATGTCCAAAGATATTTACTGTACCTCCACAAAACTGTTGTCAACTTGCTGCCATAAGTTTACAAGAACGTTTGTTTTCTCCAAACGATGAATGAAATGAAAAGTTGGAAGGGATGATATAACGCTGCACAAATCTTGGTCCAATGCATGTGAATGGGAGATCTCCTCGAGAATTTCGCTCATTAATGACAATTTCAACGGCGGTTGCATGATGCATTGTTAACATTAAAGGTTTCTTGAAGTGCGAACATGGCGGATACGACAATGAGCGATCAAGCATTGTAGATTTCTTGAACGGGCCAATGCGACGACCCGTGTTTGAGATGAACAATCGGAAGGGACAACATAACTCTCTGCAGATCTTGGTTTAATGCGTATTAATGGGAGATATCCTCGATCGTTTCGCTCATTAATGACAATGTTGATGGTTCCTGCATGGTGAGTTGTTAGCATGAAAGGTTTCTAATTGCACATTAAGAAAGAAGTACAAAGGTCGTGGGGATGGGAAAGAGTAGTTAAGGAGTGTCTAATTATGGAAATCGATTGGGTGAGCTTCAAAATAGGGTTACAAGGTACAACTGTTCAAGGTGAGGGCGTGAGGGTCAAATTGTATGTCTCAGAACTTTCTGAGTGCAATACGCGTAACACCGAAGAGGGTATGAAAGGACAGTCCAGAGGGAAATTTGTATATCGCAGAAGTCTAGGTAATGTTTGCAGGACACAGAACAATGGAGGTGAAAACGTGAGCCCGCCTATTTGGGAACCCACAATCGAAAAAAGTGGCTTAAGTATGGAATAGAGAAACGGCTGGGTGGATTCGTTCTCGCTAATATATTGAAACTTGTATTATATATCCCATAAAGAGAAAATAAGAGAAGATAAATTAATTTAAATTCGTCAAGTCGAGCTTTAATTAAATTTCATTGTCTTGTCTATGCTTTTTCTTTTTAATGGCAGTCAGTACAGATGTTGCGTGATGAACTATTGGTAGTAAACATTGGTCGGGCATAGTAAACAGTGCCTAAGAATTGGAGATTTCGTGAACCCGCCAACCTGAGGAATCGCAAAAGAGATTCCATGAAATGGGCAAGTATGGAAAGTCGTCGGACGAGCCTCAGAATCAGGGTGACAATGGTTCCGCAGGAGACATGACTTCCCGAAGGTCAAATTGTATGGTTTGGGACTTGAATGAAAAATGTGTACCACAGAAGAGAGGATGGATATTAATGACATGTTTAAGGTTCATGCACAACGAATTTCTAGCATTAAAGCTTACCAATTGCATTTCCAAAGAGAATTATGAAGGTGGCGGGGACACATAACAACAAGTAAGGAATGGCTAATTATCGAAAGCAGTTGGTGATGCTTCGAAATAGGGCTACAAGATACATCTAACAGAGGTGAGGGCCCGAGGGTAAAATTCTATCTCTCAGGCATGATGATGCTTTCCTATGGACAAATTGTATATCGTGGAACTCTGGGTATTGCTTGCTAGTCATGGAACATTGGAAACACAATCCTGAGCCCGCCAGTCCGGGAACCCGCAATAAAAAAATGTCTAAGTATGAAACAGGGATACACAGTAAATGTACAATGTCATGGAAATACAACCAACTTGGGGCTAAGTATTGAAAGGAACGGTGGACGGCTCGGCTCGTGATGGGGCATTCCAGTGGACAAATTGTATAGTGTGGAACTCCGAGCACTATTTGCAAGTTGCGGAATATTCCAAACACAATTTTGAGGCCGTCAATCCGGGAACCCGCAATCGAAAAAGTGTCCAAGTATGGAATAGGGAAACGTTGGCCCGAACTTGTTTTCTCTAATATATTGAAATCTTACCTAGAAAGATCTCTTTGCATGTTTCTTGACAAGTTCTGTAGGGATGGTTAGTCCTCGAGACTTCGTCTTATTAATGACGATCCTTATGGTTGTTGCATGATGGCATTTTAGTATTAAACCTTTGGTGTTGCATATTTGGAAAGAAGTACGAGGATGGCCGGAACAGGAAATAATGACTAAGAATTGGAGATTTTGTGAACCCATCAACACTAGGATCCAAAATAGGGTGACAAGGTCTCCCCAAAAGATGTGAGGCCCTGACGGTTAAATTGTATCGCTCAGAACATTTGAATGCATACTCTGTAACACGAAAGAGGGGACGATGTTGAAATCTGGTAGTTAATTTGTATATTGCGGAGGGCCAAATGTCAATTGTTTCGTACCAGTGTGTTTAGTTGTCACTAGTAAGAGCATAACTAATGTATATTAGGAAGGACAGTAAGTTAGTGGGGATGGAAGGTAGGGACAGATACTTTGAAACATTTGTGATCTGTGGTAGAGTGAAGATTGTGAGTTTGAGGAGTCCGTGATGGAATCATAGATCACAGAATTTTTGAGTGCAAGATGTATATCACGGAGCAAGAAGCATCAGAGTTCGAAAGCCCCAACCTGACAATCGCGGCGATAAAATTGGCTAAGTATGGAAAGGAACATCGGTCGGTCAGATTCGTCATGTGAGAATATAGATGGAGATGAAGATATGCCATCCCACCAATGCTGGAACCCACAACCATAGAAAGGTGACTAAGTATATAACCAAAAAGCGATAATACACGGGAAGAAAAAAAGGGGAAAAGGGCTAAGGATTCCGGGGCGGAATTGTAGATCACGGAAATTTTGAGTGCAAGATGTATATCACAGAACAAGAAGCAGCAGAGTTCGAAAGTGCCAACCCGAAAAAGTGACCAAGAATTGGGGATTTCGTGAACCCATCAACACAAGGATCCAAAATAGGGTGACAAGGTCTCCCCAAAAGACATGAGGCCCTGACAATCAAATTGTATCGCTCGGGACATTTGAATGCATAATTTGTAAAACAAAAGAGGGAATGATGTCGGAATCCGATAGTCAATTTGTATATTGCGGAGGGTCGGATGCCAACTATTTCATACCAGTGTGTTCAGTTTCCACTAGTAAGAGCATAAATAGTGTATATTAGGAAGGACAAGAAGTTAGTGGGGATGGAAGGCAATGACATATACTTAGAAACATTTGTGAACCGTGGTAGAGTGAAGCTTGCGAGTTCGAGGAGTCTGTGGTGGAATTGTAGATCATGGAAGTTTTGAGTGCAAGATGTATATCATGGAACAAGAAGCAACAGATTTCGAAAGCGCAACCCGACATTCGCGGCCATAAAATTGGCTATGGAAAGGAACAACGGTCGGTCGGATTCGTCATGTGTGGATATAGATGGAGATGAAGATATGTCATCCTACCAATGCTGGAACCCGTGATCATAGAAAGGCGACTAAGTATATAACTAGAAATCGATAATACACGGGAAGAAGAAAATGGGAAAAGGGCTAAGGATTCCACGGTGGAATTGTAGATCACATAAATTTTGAGTGCAATATGTATATCACGGAACAAGAAGCAACAGAGTTCGAAAGCGCCAACCCGACAACCGCAGGTATAAAATTGGCTAAGTATGGAAAGGAACAGCGGTCGGTCGGATTCATCATGTGAGGATATAGATGGAGATGAAGATATGTCATCCTACCAATGTTGGAACCCGCAATCATAGAAAGACGACTAAGTATATAACTAGAAAGCGATATTACACTGGAAGAAGATGAGAGAAAAAGGGCTAAGTATCTCACAAAATAACATCTATTGTTCGTTTATTAATGTCAATCCTTTCGAACCCCTCATGAGTTCTCACTAGTAAAATCATAAATTGCAGATCATGGAAGTTCTTTGGGTGCAATATGTATATGACGGAATAGGGGACATAAGTGTTGGATACTGCAAACCCGGGACACGGTGATCAAATAATTGGCTAAGTATTGAAATGGACCACGATCGGTCGGGCTCGTGGTGTGAATATATAGATAAAGAGTTGTCAATTTACGAATCCAGGAGGTCGTGATCATATAGATGTGACTCAATATAGCATCACAAAGGGATAATAGAGGGGGGAAAAAGAGGAAAAATTAAGAGAAAGTGTTTATATTTATTCCAATAGTATTCATATTAATATATATTAATAGATTATTTCTGGTCCAAATGCAGATCAACTTCCAATTTGTAGGATCCTGTTTGATTCGCAAATTTCGTTGAAATCCATAACCAAAATCTACTATTTGTTTATTAATGTCAATCCTTTCAAACCCCTGGTGAGTTCTCACTAGTAAAAGCATAAATTGCAGATCACAAAAGTTCTTTGGGTGCAAGATGTATATGACGGAACGGGGGACATAAGTGTTGGATACCGCAAACCCGGGACCAGGTGATCAAATAATTGGCTAAGTATTGAAAGGGACCACGGTCAGTTGGGCTCATGGTGTGAAGATATAGATAAAGAGTTGTCAATTTTCGAATCCATGAGGCCGTGATCATATAGATGCGACTAAATATAGAACCACAAAGGGATAATAGAGGGGGGGGAAGAGGAAAAATTAAGAGTTTTTATACATTCCAGCGAACAAATTGTATATTGCGGAACTCTGGGCATTGTTTGCAACTCGCGGAAGATTCGAAACACAATTTTGAGGTCGTCAATCCTGGAACCCGCAATTAAAAAAGTGCCCAAGTATGGAACATGGAAACGTTGGCCGGTATTTGTTTTCGCTAATATATTGGAATTTGTAATAGCTTTTCCATTACCTAGCAAGATCTTCTTTGCATGTTTCTGGACAAGTTATGCAGGGATGGTTGGTTCTCAAGACTTTTTCTTATTAATGACGATCTTTACGGTTGTTGCATGATGTCATTTTAGTAATAAACCTTTGGTGTTGCATATCTGGAAAGAAGTACGAAGATGGGCAAAACATGAAACAATGACTAGGAGTTGGAGATTTCGTGAACCCGCCAACGTGAGGTTCCAAAATAGGGTGACAAGGTCTCCCCAGAAGCAGGGATGATTTTAGGGGCTAAATTTCGCTCATGGGCTAATTTTCCATGGTTTTTCCAAAAACGAGATTCGCTATTTTAAAAATGATTCACCCAAATTCTATAGGATAAAATTATTTTACCTTAAAAATCGCCAAAAATTTAT
>ML779893.1:364958-379294 GCA_009831015.1 Picea engelmannii | reverse complement strand
CTAATATTAAAAAAACATATACATTATTCGTATTATATAAATTGTGTTTACTAGGTTGAAGGTTTTTCTTTATGAAATCATATTTCTAAAAATTGTTTGTGGAAACTTTCCCTTTGTGTAAACTTATACACTCCCCAAAGGTTTGAACTAAAATATGAGTCATTGATGCTCGTAATTCGATGGTCATCACAAAAGAACACAACTTTAAGGCTCCACAAAATTGGCAGGCGACATCTTACTGTTCACCTATGGACAAATGAATGGTGATTGTGATTTTAGTGGAGCCCTTGCCCAATCCACTATCAAAATTCCAATATGGCACACAGACCATCGACTTGAGGTTGATCAGAATACCAAAGTTTTTTTTTCAAATGAATGAGGTGTGTGATCAAGGTCCATGTGATTTGGAACAAAAATTCAAGAGAAATAAAATCAGATGATGAATGTTAATTGTGACTTGGTCATGGATCTAAGAAATATGTATTAAATCTAAGGTTCTCCATGAGATTGATTTACAATGACCCCAAAAAAAGAGGCCTACAAATCCATGGCACCAACATCAAAGACTCGTTACTTCGCCATGATTAGGCCACCTCTAATAGCCATTTGGCTTCAGTGCCCTACTACTCTACCTCATACGGAGCCAAAGAGTATGACACTACTACATTTGGGTGCAAAATCTGATCTTGTTCTTCAACATTGATGGAAAATTGATTTTTAAATTGAAAATTCTTATAAATTATTAAAGTTACTATTTATTGATCCTGGCAAACATAAAAAATACAACGTCCCTCTAGGACATCTAAATTTTGATGCCCAAAGGACAAAAAATATGGTTATGTCAAACTAAATAAAATTCACTTAGTAACACAATAAAAAATTAAAACATTATGTGTTTTTTCATTTTATGTATTTTCCCTATCCTCCCCATATCTGGTCTGGAGAGAGAGGATTTTTGGCACCATTGAGAGTAAAAAGCCCTAAACCACAATATCGTTTGCTAGGAGGTTGTCCTGTGAACCAAGATTGAGTAGAGAATCCACCTTGGTCATTTTGACCTGGATGTTAATATGGAAGACTTTAGTTATATCCTTCTCTTCATGTGATGAAGGCTACTTAGATTCACCTCTTTCTACAGTGTAGTGCAAAACATATTTTCATCCACATTCGAGCTACTCTCTTCTAGGTTCCCTAAATCCATGGCTAACAAGTTCTTCTTCTTGGCATCATTCTTACAATTCTTTGGATTCATCTCTATATGTGGCTTCCAACACTTATCTTTGATGTGACCATCAATATTCCAAAGGTTACAATGGTTGTTTAGATCTGTGTGTAGTAGATGTTGTCTTATTCTCCTTTCCTTTCCACTTCATCTTCCCCTCCTTTTAATAATCTTGGTGGTATTTCTATTTGGAACCACTTGGGTTTCCTTTCATATGGCCTATATTATCCAAGTACTATGCTTGCACATAGGCATCATCAACTATCCTAGGTTTGAAGAGCATCACTTGCTTCCATAAATGACTCTGTAGACCCCCTAGATACTTGAGAAGTATGTTTGGGTTATTGGGAGATATTCCTAACATAATCACCACTTTTTTGAACTTGATGGAGTACTCTTGCACACTTTTCCCTTGCCTCTTCCCAAAGTGATGCCAATGGATCCATTGGTCCTCTACTTACCCAATAGGGTATAACTAGGATTTGATGAGGGTTTTAAATACCTCCCACTTAGTCACTGGTGGATCACCCTCCATCCCAAGTGTCTCCATGTGTATTTCCCACAAGGTTAGTGCATGGCCCTCTAATTTCATTAAGGAAAATGATTTTTTTGTTATTCTTCTATATTATGGACACCGAAATAAAATTCTAATTGTTGCAACCAATGATTCAACTTAACAACCTCAATCTCACCTTGGTAGGGTTTTACGTCCACTTTCTCTTCCATTTTAAATAGAAATTTTAAAGAAGTGATGACACTGGAACTTGGTTTCTCTTTATTGTTACTAACTTAGTTCAAATTTATGGAAATAATTGAAACCAAAAATGAAAGAACAAGCAAACGAACACACCATCCATACAAATAAACACAATATGTGACCTGGGAAACCCAACACAGGAGAAAACCCATCTAGAAGGTGAGGGATATGCTCTTCTATATTTTCCTTAGTTAAGAAATGCAAGTACAAAGAAAGGTGCACTCTCTATAGAGTTTCCCTGGAGACTGTGACTTGAATAGTTTTTACAAAATGTGTTACCTCCTTTGTTATTCTTCAATAAACTACTCCTATATGTTGTACTCAACTCTGGAACAACAAGAATACTAAAAGAATGAAACCCCTTCTCCTCATAGTGGCCCAATATTTAACATAACTTGATATTTTTCTAGGGTTAGGATTTTTGCATTCCTTAACCATCAATTAGTGTTAGCTTTTTGGACACTCTATAAGCTTCTTGAAAGTCCATGTGTGAGTAATTGGGACCAATGTGGCATCCACTTAGTACCATGGCGGTCAATAGGGTAGGTCAACTTGTAGGAGGCATAACTTTCGCATACAAATTTTGATGGGGGTAATTTTTGTGTCGTTCAAAAAAATTCAGTGTGTAGAACAATGTCAAGGTGTTGTGGGATATACTCATAAACTTTTTACCCAAAAAAGTTTCATTTGATGGCTCAAACTAGCTCTAGAGGATTTTGGTCCCTAGATCACCAAATTGGGACCTGCCCCTAAAATGGCCCCTACATGCCCACAAGTCCCTCATATGGCATCATTTATAACTAATTTAACCCTCTTATTACCTTATCCTTGCCTCATTTTCACATCCACTTGTTAATTATTAAATTATCTTATGGTGAATTTGCTCTTAGGATTAATAAACTATGTCTTAGTTGTTTCTCTATGCATTTGATTAAAGTGTTTGATTAGTTTCTCTTCATTTCCAAAATATGTGCTTAAACTATGATATGAAGTGTAGACATCTTCCTTAGGTCATTAATAAGCTCCAAGCATTGATGAAATTGGTTATGAGGTATCTTGAGAAAGAAATTCGACCACATGTGAGCATCATGGCTCAAATGGATATTTTGGGCATTTACTTTGACATTATATTCCTAGAGATATGTCAGAGTTGTTTTACCCATAGGTAACCACCAACATGGATTGTGGGCTTTGTTTGGACCATGTTGGAGTGAGGATCTTGCCACAAATTCTCTATGTGAGCATATTGGGTTCATATGAAGTTAATTTTGTTTCTATCCTTGGTTTATCGCATACCCATGCTGCCATATTGATGGTGGATCGAGCCCCATCGTCCAACAAACCATACATGACACAAAGCATGAGTTTGCTAGCTTTATATAGTCAGTTTTCTTTGTTATTAGTTTTCTAAACATGGGATTTTACCTATATATATGTGTGTGCGTGCGTGTGTGCGTGCATGCGTGCGTGCGTGTAATATATTTGGCCCCAAAGGGGCGATCTATACGTGGGGATGTTGTTCAGAGATATGATGTAAAGATTTGTATTTTCTTGAATAAAGAACAAAACGCCTAGCCTTTGCAACATTTGTCGGTCATCTCTTGGATGTTTGAGTGTTGATTTTCATTTTCTAGTGTTGTTATAATATATCATAGCTCCCTGCTCTCTAGAGGGGGCCCACTCTAGAGAACATGAGTTTTGGATCCATAGATAGTTGTCTGTGATGTATATAAATTTTATTTATTTTATCATCTAGTTTTACTTTTTTGTTGTTCCATTTCATTTATAAGTTATGGATCTATAGATTATTTCTGTAGGTTACATGTTCGTGTTAATTTATGTAGCTTAAACTCTTTTACATGTTATTTTCTACATTTACTTTTAATGCATGATCAAACGAGAAGTGTAGATTTATGCATGATCAAACGAGAAGTGTAGGTTTATGCATGATGATAAATGATAATAGCAGTTGTCAAACAAAGCATGGTAACACTGTGAACTAATACACACAGTCTTTTAATTACCTCAAAGATTCAATGACTACTTGAACTATCACAATCATTCATCCAAACTCAAGTGAGTTTATTTTTCACAAGTGTGGTGTGTTTACTTTCCGCAAGTGTGGTGTATTTTATTTTCCACTATGTCATTTCATTTCCTAGATAGTAATGTAATTTCCTTCTTGTAGAAGAATATTAGGAAACTAATGCAAGCTAATAATTGGCATCTTGCACAAACAATGCACGACATCTCACAAGTACATTGGAACCTTGGTTGATAAGATCAAATGCACGAGTATTCCTGGTTAAATAGAAGATATATAGAAACATTGTCATTTTTAGCGCCATTTTTGGGGAGGTGTCAAGGGTGCCATAGTATTAGATAACACATGGTAAGGGGATGAACAAAGAGAAGATGTCGACGATCCTCTTTGTAGGGTCTCAGATGGAGTGTTTTACATTCATATAGTTGCACGATTTAAAATTATAAGTTTTTTTTTTGGTGCAGTAAGACCCACCCACAATACTAATATTGTTTGCAAGACGTTTGGCAAGAGGAAGGAAGCATTGATGAATGAAGATTCAACTGAAGAAGGAGATGCAAAAATATTCAAGCCTTTGTCTAGATAAATTAACTTGTATGTGGGAATCTTCATTATTTCCATCAGTAATATGTATAGCATCTTGGGTTGATATTTTTTGTTATTTCATGAATTGGGAATGATTTCTAATTACTCAGAAATTGCCAGCTAAAAATGTCTACATTTGGGTTAATTATTGAGTGTTGGGTAGAATTTATTTTAACTAACATTTCAAGAATCCAGACGGTTATATGGCATATGTGGATGCGGGGTTAAAAAAAAAAATGTTATTGAAGCTAAAATTATTCTCTTTTCTTCTATTTCTCTTTCTCATTCTACATATTTCTTCATGGAAGTAGAAGTTTAAAAAAATGGCATGCAATAAGGTTCATGAAATTTGGTTAATTGGTTTAATTATTTTTATTTATGTTGATCATAGAATTATCTATAACATGTTTTTCTCTTATTATGTTGTTTATGAATTATGTAGGTTCATGAAATTTGGTTAATTGGTTTAATTATTTTTATTTATGTTCATCATAGAAATTATCTATAACATGTTTTTCTCTTATTATGTTGTTTATGAATTATGTTGGTGATTGTAGAAGTTTAACTTTGCATGCCATATGTTAAATTAATTATGAAAATAGAAATTATAGAATTAATTTTGTTGTGTTTTTAATAAATCAGGTTTTCGAATGGCTCTATTTTGGACTAGAGAAAACACAAGGGATATCCGTACCAAAATGGCATATCACCTCGATTTTGAGTCCAAAAATCATGTTT
Source organism: Picea engelmannii (assembly GCA_009831015.1). Classification (NCBI taxonomy): domain Eukaryota; kingdom Viridiplantae; phylum Streptophyta; class Pinopsida; order Pinales; family Pinaceae; genus Picea; species Picea engelmannii. Next base: position 373,948 of record ML779893.1, on the reverse strand, counting down.
TTAGAATCTAATTCGTTGATCTATGTGATTTCCATTTCAAAATAAATCTATGGTAAATATATGGTCATTGATTTGTTTTAATAAACTATAACTTCCATGCAAGCAAAGTGTTTGATTAAACGCCTTAATGACTGTATGTTTGTTTAATGTAGGAAAAGTGTTTGATTAAATGCATCAAAAGTTGTAGGTTTATTTGCATGCAAAGTGTTTGATTAAATGTTGTAGGTTTATTTGCATCATATCTTTACAAAAGGAAGAGGTAAACCCATTAATAAGTACAACAAATGAAACAATGGAGACACAACCCATTATCCAATTTCCGACATTCAATTTGAATCCAATTTCTATCAACAAAATCCTTAAGTATAACCAATAGGTCCTATCATATGCCTTGAAAATATCTAGGTTTAACACCATGACATGCATATTTTTTTTTATCTAATAGAGTAAATACCTTTTTATGCATATCCAATAGCTGGAGACACAACCCATTATCCAATTTCCGACATTCAATTTGAATCCAATTTCTATCAACAAAATCCTTAAGTATAACCAATAGGTCCTATCATATGCCTTGAAAATATCTAGGTTTAACACCATGACATGCATATTTTTTTTTATCTAATAGAGTAAATACCTTTTTATGCATATCCAATAGCTTGATAGATTTGTCTCCCTTCCAAAAATCCAAATTGTTATAGGGAAATTGTACAGAGAGGAACTTTTTCAATCTAATAGCCAACACCCTTGAAATAATCTTATAAATAATGTTATAAAGTGAGATGGGTTCAAAGTAATCAAATGTTCTGATCTCATCAACCTTTGGAATCAAGGCAATACATGTTGAGTTGAATGATCCTAGACCTAATAAGTCAAAGAATCCCAAATAGAACTCAAGTGTCCTTCTTAAATGTGGAAAGGACAAACAATAACTCTTATATATATATATATATCCTTTTTTGGAAAAACAAAAAGTCAATTTAATAATCTCCACAATATTGAATCATATTGGCTCTTTCTAGATATTACCAAAATGTTTCATGCATAGATATGCTAAGTCCTTAAAATTCCTAACAACAACCCCTTCCTCATTTCTCATCTCCCAAATTTTATTAGTGTTTTTCCAATGGTTAGAAAATTTATGAAAATATTTTGTATTTTCATCCCTTTATTCTGTCAAGTATCCCTACTTTTCAATCTCCATTCAACCTATCTGTCTTCCAAAAATTTCAACTTTTTGTATTCAAAATTTTCAATCAAGCCTAGTCAACCTCCCCCAAAATGCTAGTTGTACTAGTCTTGAAAATCTCACCTATATCAAATTTAGTCTCTAGATTTTGTCTCTATTCTTGTGTAATTACCCAACCAAGAAACAACCTTTTCTTTAACAAATCTTAACAAAACAACAAATTGTTTGCTTATCACGCTTCTACAATTTTGTTTGCAACACCTCCAATTTTTGCTCACAAATTCTTGGAATTCTTCCTTTTATAGCCAACTCGAATTGAATTTGAAGGGACTCCTTGGCTTTTAACTACTATTTTATAATTGTAAGAAAACTAGAGAATGATCTGAAAGTCTACCATCTTCAATCTATGACTTGTACCTGTCCACTTGTGACGAAATCCACCGTCTTCAATCTATGACTTGTACCTGTCCACTTGTGACAACAATGGAATTGAGACCAGGAACCTATCATGTCTTTTTGACACTACTTCTCTCTTTTCCTTATTATTCCACTAGGTTGGTTTAAGAGTGACCACTCTACATCATAGTAAAATTTAAATCCCCACCAATAATCAATCACCCTTCATCCACCATTTAAAAACTGAAAATCATATCCCATAAATTATTCTTTCCCTCATAAGCCTTCTCCCATAAATTCTTCTTTCCCTCATAAGACCCATACACATTTAATCTAGTAAAACATTGGTATAGAGTTTTACTATATAATTGGGTGCATAAACCAGAAATAACAATAAAATATTTTGTTAGACCAACTATGGTTCCAACCTATAACAAGTCCCCCAAAGAGTAGAACTTTTGAGTATGGTATCTATCAGTAATGGAAATTCTCAGGGTTGAGCGACCATGAGCGACGAAGCTCGTCTGAAACAGGTAAACCTAGATGAACCGGGTTCCAGATTTCTCGGTTCCACATGTCCTTTTTTGGGCATCTGGTCCAAGCTCGTCTATTGATCAAGTTACGACCAGGCTCTTGATCAAGTCCTTCCTTCTCAGACTCACTTTTCGAACCTTGTTTTGTCTTGTTCCTGCCTACCTTCATTCTTGCTTTATCATTGTCGGCCACTGACTTCCCTTTGTCTCTTAGCTCTGACAGGGAGAGGTATCCAAGGTCCTTCCAGCGATCCACGATCCAGTTTGGTTATTTGTCAGCGCCATTAGACTCCTTCCATTTACTCTGTATTGTGCAGTGGGCCGGTGTGGTCCCCCAGAGGTTTTAAAATGGACCCCCAGCCCGGTTTTCTCTCGCACCCAGGAGATGATCTCTTTTGGAATCTGGAGGGACTTTTAGACAAAATCGACTCATTGGTTCACAGTTCGCTAAAACTTCCCTCCAAGCATTTTTCAAACTTTGCTCCCTCTCTCGCCGAGTCCTCTGACTGTTTTGGTCCTCCTCCTACGACTAGTGCGTCGATCCAGTCTTCTCCTACAAGTGCTTCACAGGTTTTCAACAGATCCACCCCTGCTTCTAACATCTCTTCCCGTCCGGCAGACCCAAAAACTCAGTCCTCCCCGCCTCAAACAACTTCTTTTGGAAGTAAGGTGTGGCGTGCTAACATGAGATCTAGCCGTTTAGTGCTAGGTGACGGAGTGGGCCTTGAAAACCTGTGTAAAATGTCTACTTGCTCACTGGTTGGACGCGTTTCCTACAAGAGTCTGAATGATCCTCCTCTGGAGGATTGGATTAAGCAGCATTGGTTCTCGATCCTCGGCTACTATCCGGAAGTGTTGTTTCTCAAGAAAGGATGGCTATGTTTTAACTGTAGATCTCTAGATGACACCTCTCTACTCCTTTGTTCTTTCTGGGTCTATGGAGGCAGCAGCCTTATGCTCAAACGATGGCGTATGGAATTCAATCTGGACTCCGACTACTGCCAGCATCATCATCTGTGGGTGTTGCTCCCGGGACTTCCTCTCCACTTCTGGAATGAGGAAGCCTTTAGAGCTATTGGCAATGCCTTGGGGAAGTTTATTACCCTGGACTCCCCTTCACGCTTGGGCACTACGAGGATGCTAGCCAGGGTGCTGGTAGAGATGGATATTTCTGCAGGCCTACCTGAATCTCTGGAGATCGATTGGCGAGGCAAGAAGTTCTTCAGAAACTGGACTACTTTGGAATCTCGTTCAGGTGCAACCGTTGCCGTGAGACCGGTCACCTCTGACGGTCATGTCCTGGTAAGTCCACAAGTGATCCATCAGATGATAATGTGGACCTGTTTTTAAATCCCCCTGCTTATCCTTTTGTCGACCCTTCCTTAGACTACTTGGACGTCCCTTCAGATCCTTCCACGTTGTCCTCCCCTGACCACCCTGTCTCCATGACAAACAAGCTCGCCCTTCTTTGCCCCTCACTATACTCTACTCTCTCTGACCCTGAAAAACTTTTTGTTAATAGCCTGGACTGGCTTGTTACACCCACCCTTACTAAGCCACTCTCCTTTGCAACGGAGTTACCATTGTCTCCCTGCCCTGATCATTCTCTTGACAGTACCCTTCCCTTCTCAAAAATATCTACCCCTCCCCTGACCTTAATTCCTCCCCTGTTACCGATTCTCCAAGACGTCCCTTCCCCCTCTCCTGTAGCCTTCGACGATCCTTCAACTCCTCTTCCTGGATACAACCAACCGGTCGAGGCCGAGGACTCACTCTTGACAGCGCTTAGTTCGGACCCATCTCAGTTTATTCTGGATCCGGCCACTCGGTTACCAGTCTTTCGGGGTAATGAGATCATTGTGCCATCCTCTGAAGTGGGAACGTCTTCATCGACCTGTACTGAACCTCAAAACAAATCTTTTGCTTGGTCGAGGGGTATCAGAGTTGAGCTCTCTCCTCTTCAGATAAGGAGCGTGAGGAAAAAGAAAGATGACTCTGTTTCACTTATTGATGTCCCTGGACCACTTACACAAGAAGGAAAGGCCCTTAGAGCACTGAAGTCCATCGCACGATCCAAGTGATGATAGTGCTCTCTCTAAACATTCGAGGGATCGGGGGCACCCTCAAGGCTGCTTCCTTCTGAAGACTTCTGGATCACACAAATCCTGAGGTCGTCTTTCTGCAAGAAACACTTTCTGCTGATCAATCTGCCAGAGCGTTCCTGCACCAGTTTCGCCCCCTCTGGGTCTCAGTGGCTTTAAGTTCAATCGGAAACTTTGGTGGTATGTTGGTGGCCTGGGATCCGACACTTTACGATTTAAAGCCTTTTTTGACCTGTGGAGGTATTCTGGCGTTCTTAAATGTCTACGGCCCCTGCCTTGATAGATCATTTTTTTGGACGTGCCTCGCTGATAGCGATATTCTCTCTCTCCCTAATCTCATTCTGGGAGGCTATCTTAATCTTACACTCTCCTCTGATGAACACTGGGGATCTCCCTCCCTATCCGGCTCAGGTATTAACCTTTACAGAGACTTATTTAATGCTTTTAATCTTATAGATATCGTGCCAGTTAAACTCGCCCCTACCTGGCGAAATGGGAGAAGGGGCACAGAAGCCATTGCCAAACGGCTTGATCGCTTCCTTCTTTCCGACTCACTCTTCTCCTCCTCAGTCTCCCCTACCTCTCGAGTTGTTCTTCCCTTCTTATCCGATCATGCGCCCATCCTTCTCACCTTGAACCTCCCCTTCAGATTCAAGCCTTTCCCCTTCAAATACAATCACCATTGGGCCGACTTCCTTGACTTCACCGCCCTGGTTCATTCTGTTTGGTCAGACCAGCATTTTCACTCTGAAGCTAATCCTCAGCTGAGAATAGCTTGGAAGCTGAATGTCCTAAAAACGCACACGAAAGACTGGAAAAAACGCAAGAAAGAGGTGGAGGACTTCAATCTGAATAGACTGGAGTCAGAGATCTCGCATCTCATCACAAAATCCATTTCTTCAGCTCTGTCAACGGTTGAGGAGACTTCTTTAAAAGCTTTGGAGGATAATCGGAATGCTATTCTGCAGGAAGACGAAAAGAGTTGGAGGCTCCGTAGCCGTGCGACCTGGCTCAAGTGGGGAGACTCAAACACTAAATATTTTCATAAAATTGCTAGTCTAAACAGGAATAAGAAGGTAATCTGGTCCATTGAAAGTGAATTTGATGGGTCCATCCGTGGACAGGAGGCTCTTAAAAGGGAAGCGACCTCTCACTTTGAAAATTTATTATCTTCGAGCAGTGGGCAAAATCTGACGGCAAAAGTTTCTACAGCCAGCCTTTTTCCAAACTTGGTATCCGCTTCTGAAGCCACTGAACTGTATAAGCCCGTTACTCTGCTGGAGATAAAGGATATTTTGTTTTCATTCAGAAAGGAGAGGAGTCCAGGGCCTGACGGCTGGACGGCCAATTTCTTCACCCATTTCTTTGATCTTGTTGGCCCGGACCTTCTTCTGATGGTGGAGGACGCACGGATTAAAGGTAAAATATCTTCTAGTTTAAACTCTACTTTTCTGGTCCTTATCCCTAAAGAAGACTCCCCTGTATCCTTCAGCGATTTCAGACCGATCTCCCTCTGCAATCTAGTTTACAAGTTAATCTCCAAGGTCATCGCCAATCGGATTAAGCCGATTTTGGAAAGGAGTCTCTCAACTGAACAACTTGGGTTCTTAAAGGGAAGAAGGATCCAAGATGCCATCGGGGTGGCCCACGAGTGCATTCATAACATCATACAAAAAAAAACAAAAAGATTTGGTCATGAAACTGGACCTCAAGAAGGCTTTTGACAGTATTGACTGGGAATTTCTAAGACTTATCCTCCACTCTGTTGGCTTTGGAATTATGTTCACTAATTGGATTATGTCTTGCATCTCAAGTGCCAACTTTGCAGTTTTGATCAACGGGGAGGCGTCCAGATTTTTCAAGAGCGAGAAGGGGCTTCGCCAGGGATGCCCCCTATCGCCTTACCTCTTTATTTTAGTCCTGGAAGGGCTCAGCCTGCTCCTCCAAAAAAGCCTTGTCGAGCACCGCATATCTGGTATTAAGGTCTCAAATCTCATCAGGATCATCCACCTCATGTTTGTGGATGATATTCTATTAATTTCCAAAGCTGATATTGCGGAATGGAAGGTGATCATGGACATCCTACAGATTTTCTGTTCTGTTTCAGGACTGTCCATTAACCCTCTGAAGTCGACGGTCCATTATTGGGGTCCTTCTGAGACCGAACTCTCTTCTCTTAAAGGCGTCATCCCCTTCTCTTTCACTGATTTAACTATTGGATTCAAGTATCTGGGGTACCACCTTAAACCGGGAGCTTCCTCCGCATCTGATTGGTCTTGGCTGGTGTCTACCTTTGAAAGGAAGATAGGATTATGGTGCAACAAATGGTTGTCCTTGGGGGGACATCTTATCCTGGTCAAGACGGTTTTGCAAAGTCTAGCAGTTTTTTGGATGCTTCTGGAACGAGTCCCTACCAAAATTATCTCTCTGCTCCGCAGACTCTCCTTCAACTTCCTGTGGAATGATCTTGTAGGAAATCGACGTTTCCACCTTAGCAGTTGGCAGACACTCTCCAGGCCAAAAAGGGCAGGGGGATGGGGACTCAAGAATCTCTCTATCTTCAACACGGCGTTACTGGCTTGCTCCTTCTGGAGAGCGGTTTCCAGTGACAACATTTGGCAACGGGTTATCAAAGATAAATATTTAGGTGACAAACCCCTCACCTCTTGGCTCTGTAAGCCTTGTTTATTTCAGCGATGGGCATCCCCCTATTGGAAAGGGCTGGTCTCCTCCTCTCATGTTATTCTACATTGGCTTCGTTGGCATCCTAGAGCGGGCGAAGAAATAAAAATTGGCAGGGACAAGATAATTGGCCTTGATGAAAAATCAATTCTCTCCTTACAGCTCAGGTCCCATCTACTTTCCCTGAATCTGACCTCCCTTGCGCAACTGAAGAAGGTAACCGGTGCCTTTCCTCTACCGGATTTTTGGTTACATAGTAGTGAGCTGGCTCTCGGTGGGCCATTAGCTCAGGAATTCGATTCTTATACGGCAGCTTTAAGATGCTCGGGCCTCTCTCTCTCTGTTGCTCGAGATGCCCTTACCTGGACTGGGGGAGACGGATCTGGCAGAGTGGTTGCCAAAAATGTCTATGATGCTCTGCTGCCGAAGAGGAAGATCGTGGCACAACCATGTTGGCTCAGCCGCTTATGGTCCTGGTCGCTCCCACTTAAGCATAAATTATTCTTTTGGCTTTGCGCTAGTGACAAACTCCTTACTTGGGAGTTGCTTTGCAGAAAAGGTTGGCAGGGTCCGGGCTTTTGTGTGCTTTGTCGCAGAGCCTCGGAGGACCTCCACCATTTGTTCACTCACTGTTCTTTTGCCCAAGCGATTTGGAATCGTATTCTGCAGCATTACTCCCTTTCTTTCCATTGGACCGGCGACACCTTTTCAGAGTGTTTCTTCTCCTGGTTCACTGTCCAAGCAGCGCCACCTTCGCTGGCTGTCTTCGTTTGCTGGCAAGTTTGGATTGAACGTAACAGGGTCCGAGGACGCCTCTCCCTCCCTTTAGGCGGTCTTTTACAGAACACTGGCCTCTTTTCAGTGGACGCAGACTACCGTCAAGACACTTCCTTTTAAAGCGGTGGATACTTTCCTGCCAGAAGGTTACTCGGTGGCATTTTTTGATGGAGCGGCTCTGTCCACAGGCTCTTATTGTGGTTCTGGAGGCACCTTTAAATCCCACCCGCAGCGGACGACAAAGTGGTTTCTAAATTGTGGCAGGGGATCGAACACCAAAGCCGAGCTCTTGGGCTTATGGGCCACTCTTATGATTGCTTCATGTTGGTCCCTAAATCATCTACATGTTACAGGAGACTCGAAAGTAATCATTGACTGGATCAACAGTAAGAGCAGTCTTCAATCCATCCATGTGGAAGGATGGAAACAAAAAACGCAACAGCTGGCCCTCTCCTTCTCCGACATCACCTTCCGTCATCTTCCCAGATCCTTCAATTCTGAGGCAAATGCACTTTCGAAGCGTGCTCTTAAACAAGTGATCGGCAGACTATCAATCTTCCACTGTGACAGAGATCTGGAGAGTCCGACTTCCTCCTACAATCTCTTTGAACTCCTATGACAAATTCGCCTTTCTTTGAGATATGTTCAGTGAGCACTGGTTGCTGAATTGGTTTCTGCCTGTTCGTGTGGTAACGGTGGCTGTCATCCATTGATGAGCCGATAGCTCTGCCTTTGATTTCGCTGTCTGAGCAGGAGAAGAGTCGGAGGTTATTGTTTTGGGATATCTGTTCATGCCTTTTGACTGTTAATTGCCTTCCTGTTGTTACCTGGCAGTTTTGTATTTTCTTGTAAGACGCTATCCGATCTGTTTATAGAACGGAGCTGGCTATGGTTCTTTCTCTGCGAATTGTAAATGATTTTATAACACTTATAAAATTGAGATAATTTCTTCCGGGAAAAAAAAGTCCCCCAAAGAGTCCAAAGTCCAAATGAATTAATAGAGGAAAATTTCCAATTCTTTTCACAATGGAAAACTCACTACTCATGGTCTCCCGAAGAAAAATTATCTCATGTTTTTCGACTTCTACTAATCTAGTTAGGACTAGTTTTTTAGGATCACTGCCCAAACACAGTACAATATGTTGTAATACAGAGAATTGCACCGTCCCACCAAGCTATGTTAATTGCAATTATATCTATCTATACCTGGTATCCTTTCCTGTAGAGGTGGACAGCAGAAGCGTCGGTATATTGTGCGCAGCTATATATGGCTCAGTGGAAGACTTCCCTATTTATTTTAAATAAAAACCA
>ML779893.1:338856-361939 GCA_009831015.1 Picea engelmannii | reverse complement strand
TTTTTTTTAAACGCATGCAGTATTAAAAATTTATGTGGTGGGAATGCTTCATATGTAAAAGTTTTCCACACAAGTACTATCAATGTCACTTCATGAAATTTTGAACAGGGATGTATGAAGACTAAACCCCACACCATAAGTGATTTTCGTTCATTATGAATTCATTGCAATTAAATCGAGCTACCAACCAATCGTTAAGAATAACTAAGCCAGTTCAGAAGCAGGAGATCAGACTTTGAAGAAGCGCAGCGCAGAAGGGGTAAGTTTTTCTTGTCTCAGACCTTACCAACAGAGCTCGTCGATTATCTAGTAAGCTCGTGTTCTCAGATTATGCTTATAAACGAGAAATGAATATAGAGATACGAATAAATTCTAGAGCACCTGTTTTTTGAAAGATGTTTTTAGTATCACCATGTAGCAAGCGTGTCTGATCATTTTCAAGATGTTTTTCATTTTCTATTATCAAGCGTGTCCTTCCCGGTCTAAAAATATTAGTATGCAATATAACCAAAATACCATAGTGGAATTTGGGCATCCTTAACCCTTTAAGCTTGGTTTATTTCTTTTTCAGAGATTTGGTATTGTTATATGTTAAAATATGAGCTTGAATGTAACCAAACTCACCTTTAGGAGTGTGTTTCCTATATAGATTTCGATATCCACATTGTCTACATTGGATTGCAACATATTTCTATTTATGTTTCATGAGACCAGGCCAATTGTAATAGCCTATTAATGGTTTCATATATGAGTGAGATGTAAATATGGGGGTAGGGTATGTATACCTTCGTAGACTTTACCAGTCAAATCACTGGGCGGAGGGGGGTCCCTTGTCCCACAAACAAGGGGGTCTCATACACCAATTTGGTGTGCTGGCTTGGCCATGACCTTAAAAATAGATTATTATTATTATTATAATATGGATTGCAACATATTTCTGGTTTGATTTCGAGTAGGATGTCAGGAGCTATGGGATTGGTTGGTTACTGAGGTTATGTAATAAAAGCATGTGGTTATTTAATAATTTGCGTTTAGAAATATGAGGAATTTACCATAACATTTACCGTTTTCTTGAATTTTTTTATTTAAAATAGATATATTTTCATTTAACTTTATTTGATTTACATTTACCATTAGCTCAAATTACATGGACATATTGCAATAATTGGAATAATGGTTTGGAAGACAAAACATTCACATATCAAGAACCTCCCTATTCAAAGTTTATCAGACAAGCATATATTTTCAAGCCAAGACCTTGTTTGGAGTGATATACAATGTGAAGATGGCACTATTAATCACACTGCTCTGATACCATACAATAGGTTGGAAGACTTCATTATGGGAGAGCAAAAAAACTTGAATGCACCATGTACATTTGTATGAAGATCACATAGGAAGTGCTTTAGTGATGGTGAATCTTCTATGATGGGTCCAACATCCTTGAACTATGCATTGTCAGTGTTTATCATGACCTCTTAATCCAATTTATATGTTCTTTCAATACGTATTGTTAAGTTCCAAAAATTATTACTGGTATTATTATTACATGTAATGATATTTCTTTGAATGTTGGCTATTTTTTAGGTTCCAATGTTGTTATGGCCCAAATGATCTTAGAGGACATCTACAACCACCGCTAATAAAGAAATATTTTGTCCAAAAAAGAGGATGCCAATGCAAATTTATAGCGAAGGAAGTGAATGATATGCCAGGGGTTGCAATTATCACCTATAATGAGTACCTACATGAGGATTGCAATGGTTGGCCATGCCATGGAAAATATGATAGATCTGGTGATCCAAAGTCCTTGAGCACCCCCCGTCTTTCAAAGGAGATCCAATCAATGATAAAGACACTATGTGGACTTGGTGTTCCAGTTGATACAATATTTGAACGACATATCCTTGATGGGCTCTTTATTTCTGTGATGGGTGCTAGAGACCTTAATTTATGTAGAAAATATGTCTCCAATATATTCAACCACCATTTGAAAGATAAGTATCAATTAGATCCCAAGGATTCTTTGAGTGTTAACAAGTGGTATCAACAAAAGAAAAAATCCTCTCTTTTTTTTCTACCAGTAACTAGAAGGGGAGGATGTACCATTCATAATTGGCATCCAAACATAATGGATTCTTGATATGATGGTCAAGTGTTCTCACATCAACATGTTGGATTTGGATTCTATGTTTAGCACAAACAAATATGGGGTGAGTTTCATTAGTTTTTTTAATGTTTCTATTTCATTCAATATTTCATTCAATATAATTAGTACTCTAAAATTGAGAAGTTGATTATTGTATTGCTTTGTGTAGTACTAATTATACACAGTTATTTCCTTCGATTATCAATATAGCGGTGTTCTTGTTGCATGGGCAGTCTGTTCACGCAATAGAACATCATATATAGCCCAGTGGCTTAGACCACTCCTAGATGCATGTAGGAAAAGATGCCCAAATTGGAAACTGGATGTTGTCATGACAGATGATGCATTAGTAGAAATTAAAGCATTGAGGTGAGAAAAATATTCTACACGTTATGAATGTATGAATTATCATTAGCACCTGTACACCTAAATTTTTGTTGTTATTACATTTAATGATGAATATATTTGGTTGCTAAATGTCAATCATGTTCAATTAACACAAGAACGATATCATTTTTCTTGTAGGCAAATTTTGGGTTGTCGCGTCCTCCTTTGTTGTTGTCATGTTCGTCGTGCTTGGTCAAAAAATGCATTTCAATTGGCATCTTCCCCTGAAAGAGCCAGGGAATTATCTCATAGTCTAGGTGAGATAATGCGTTGTTGTCGTGATAATGATGTCGTTAGTGAGGCAATGCGAACATTCTTTGAAAATTTTGCTGGCGAAGTTAAGCTTTTGGACTACTTCAGAAAACATTGGTTGGAAGGGGATAAGATATGTAAGTTACTTATTATGTTGTCTTATATCACCTTCCCCAACATATATAGATCATTTTAATTTAGTTATAATTGCATGTCTGGCTATATGCACATTTACGGAAAAATGTTATGACATGTTAGTCCTCATGACATTGTTGAAGGTGCATACATGGTTATTATCCAGATAGATCGTTCAAAATATTACATTGTATCAACATCTACTGCAAATGGTCTAGTATGTGATTTCCCATGGGCATTGTGAGGCAACACATAAAAACATGTTTTGAAAGTCAATGCTCTATATGGAATTTGTAATGAAGTAGCCTAAGAAGATGTTATAGAGGAAGCAACAAAGTATGAGCTTCTAGAAGAACAAGCCACTTATATGCCTCATACAAATGATGCCAATGGGGACAATGAGAATGTTCATGAAAATAGGAATGGGGACAATGTTGGAGGAGATGATGGCAATGTGCTTCATCAATGAAACAATGATTGTGATTTGATTATACAAGGGATGTTAGAGAATCTACAAGGATTACAGGTGATCCTTCCTTATTGTATGAAATTTATCCATTAAAGTTTACTTTATTCTAATATGCTATGGTATTTACATATCAATTTGAATGTTTTATATGATTCATCTGTTTTAAAATTTCATACATTTAAATTGGCAGGATGCAATTGATCATGCACCACGGGACCAACATACATGTTTGGAAATTAAGGAGTATTTGGAAAGATTTCGTATTGACTTCAATGATAAATTTATAATGGACTTTGACTTCAACAATGACCCACAAGCATTGGATGGATCTCTAAGAAGAAAGAAAAGTTGGATTAGCCCTATCTTTAAGTGTCGACGGAGGGCTTGACGAGCTCTAGCAGAGGACTTTAATGTGAATGCTGAAGAATATATGCGATGTGAATTTACCAAGTCTAGCCAACATGGGAGGAGAAAAGTTGCATCCATGCCAAATCCACAATGTGGGACAATAGTTGCAACCATGCCAAATCGGGGCAATCAAACACATTTTCCTTTTGATTTGAATAATTTTCCTAATGCTAACAATTGATAGATATCTCGTTATGTTTAAAACTCTCCAAACACACCACTAAATTTGATGACCAAGAAGAATGTGTGGCTTTGATCTTTGTGTAGAGAGAATATGGAGAAGCCATATCCAACTTTGCTCTAATCCTATCATGCTTCCAAGAGTGAGCTAGGTACTCTTATGTTGGAAAAATACTTTTTTTTTCTAGTGGATCTTAGGTATAATACACTATTTCTTCATCATCCTCTTCCTCTACTTTCCTCCAGCATTGCATTCTTTAGCATCCTCCACCCATTCAATATAGACTCTACGATAAACAACTAGTAAACCAACATATACCTACAACAAAAAACATAAAAAAGTACATGCCCACTTGACTTCAACGTATGTTCGTCTCATGTATATGACATTGAACTTGAGCGAGATTTGTGAAGCAAGATAAATAGTGTAAATCATTTTAATTTGCATTTACGAAAGACAAAATGTGCATATACGGAAGAGAACTTCCACATATGCACATTTTAACTTATGTATATGCACATTTATGGAAGCCAAAATTCGCATATACGGAAGCTTTCTTCTATAAATGTGCATATAGTGGTGGGTAGTATATGCACTTTTTTCCTTTCGTATATGTATGCGCATATACGGAAGCTCTATTCCGTATATGCGCATTTTTTTTTTCGTATATGCACATTTACAGAAGGAAAAAATGTGCATTTACGGAAGAGAGCTTCTGTATATGTGCATTTAGGGGAGATAGATTTCGTATATACGCATCTTTCCTTCAGTAAATGCGCATTTATGGAAGAGAGATTTCATATATGGGCATTTACAAAAGCCAAAATGCGCATATACAGAAGCTCTCTTCTGTATATGTGCATTTACAAAAGATAGAAATGTACATTTATGGAAGAGAAATTCCATGTATGCGCATTTTGGCTTCCATATATGCACATTTACGAAAGCCAAAATGTGCATATATGGAAGCTCTCTTTCATATATGCACATTTTTTCTTCTGTATATGCGCATTTACGGAAGACAAAAATGTGCATTTACGGAAGAGAGCTTCCATATATATGTGCATTTTGGCTTCCATATATGCACACTTACGGAAGCCAAAATGCACATTTATGGAAGTTCTCTTCCGTATATGTGCATTTTTCCTTCCATATATGCACATTTACGGAAGCTTTATTCCGTATATGCACATTTTTTATTCTGTATATTCGCATTTATGAAAGGAAAAAATGTGCATTTATGGAAGAGAGCTTCTGTATATAAGCATATTTTCTTTAGTATATGCACATTTATGGAAGAGAGTTTCCATATATGCGCATTTTGGCTTTCGTAAATGTGCATATACAGAAAGAAAAATTATTAGTTTATGATTAAGGCTAAAATGAATTCTCCTTTCCAGAAGTATGTTATATCAAGAGACTTGTCATGTTTCAATCATCAAGATAATTAGATCATGTCTCATATAATGTGTGTATAACAAAGTATGGAGGGCTTGCTCTTGTTAAAAGATCCAAACTCTCTTATTTGTTTCTATAACAAGTTGAATTTCTATTTACAATTTTATTCTTCATATTATCTAGTTTTTAAATTTGACAAAAACTACCATTATTAAAAGAAGTCATTCCATAAATTGTTCACTACCTATGACAATGTTGGATCTATTTTTATCTATTTTTTGGTTTGAAGAATCATAGTCATATTAATACCGGATATATTTTTATCTATTTTTTGGTTTGAAGAATCAAAGTCGTATTAATACTTTTAGATTGAAATATGCATTTATTTTGGTTTTTCATTAATTTTAAGCATATAGCATTAGAGAAATTGCACTATCTAAAGATACAATTATTGGGTCCTAAAAAGTCTTTATTGGATTTATTTTGGGATTTTTTGCTTTTGTATTTTATTATAAAATGGTTTCCAAGTTTTTCCTTTTAGAATGGGAGATGATTTATCCTTTGGGAAATAGGTCACCATATTATAACTATGGTCAAAGAAAAATCTAAATCTACATTAAAGGGTAGCTTATTTGTATTCCACCAACTCAATTTGGCTCCAATCACAATATATGCCAACATGGCTCCAATCACCATATATGCCAACATAATGTGATCAAGAAAATCAATGTTTATATAAAAATAAATACATATCCTAGAAAATGTAGTGAAACTATAAAGACTAGTAACTGAAACATGTATGGAGACTAAAGCACCCCCAAAATTACATTTCAATGAGCATGTACCTAATATTTTGATGACTAATATTATGTAGTTAGAGATAGCATAAAGAGAAGACATAGAAATTAGCCATACTTCATAGAATCAGAGTCTATGTACCCATACCCAAATTAAAACCATTTAAAATATTCATTGGTATCTTTATTATTCATCTTTTTTTAAACTGGGTCTATATCTCTATTAACTTGTGAAAGCCAAGAAAACAAACCAAGCAAACCCAATGCTATATGGTATAACCTACATTACATATTTCATTACTAACAACCATACTTAGAAGGAAGCATAATGAGGATGAAGTATACAATTTTAATTCCTTACTATCCATATCCATAATGTAACTATACTTCAAATGAACAAAGTTAGTGAAGTAATTTAATTTGCACATAATTATTAAATATTGTCATCCTTGAGAAGAAGAAAATTACACTGTAAAACATCAAATGCCACACCCATCAAGAAGTTTTAATGGTGCACTAATTTGGACTTCAAAGCTGCCAATCTAGTGGGTTTAGTGACTGCAATACTAGTTGAGCATATATGCTCTATGTATTGCTTGCGAGAATTGAACCCTTGAACTTTCAAGTCAGTTGGTGTGATTTTTTTCCTTTTCACTCATTTTTTCACCTGTAAAAGCTAATAAATAATTTATTTATTTTTTCAAAAAATAATGTTAAACATGTAATTGGTCAATTATTGCAATAGCCTATAAAGGCATATGAACCTACCTTATTTTTTGATATTGCACAAGGAGAAGAGTCCAATGTCTCGTCACTTGTATTCATGTTCTTCTTATTATTATGATCTTGTTTTTGGGTTGGAGAAGATTGTAATGGTACAAGAAGTGGCATCTACAATATATATCAAAATAATAAATAACAATCAATATATATCTGAAACTAAATCTAAGTGAAAACAACTAAGTGAAAATGCATTATGAATCCATGTCATACTAGAATTTAATAAACTATATGTTAATGCTATTATGAGCTAGGGTATATGGCATACTTGACTTACTTCTATTGAACTTCCTCGAAGTCGAGGGGAACATCGTAATGGCTGGTTTGACTGCTCACGGACTATTGTATGTTGCAAACTTTGTGGATGTAACATCCCGCTCTTGCGTGCAATGAGCAAACATATTCTTTGAGGACACTTGCTCGCAAGTGATCCAAATTAATATACTTTTGGGTATTTGATTTATGATTTTAAGGCATTATGGGTTGATGACATGTTGTTTTGCTGCATTGACATAGACAAGTGCTATTGACTCGTTTTACTGAGTGTGCAGGATTTTGGACCTCGAGGATGCAGAGGCATCGATGGAACCCCTTGGACTTCGAATCAAGTCGAGGAGTGAACTATTGGGGTTTGATTGTTTTATATGAGATATTAGTGCATCTGATTAGATGATATGATTATGGATATATTTCTAACATGATTCGTTGATGATGCAGGCTGACAATAGCTTGCCGACCAGACTCACATGTGGAGTAGAGGGGTCATGCACAACTACCAGAGATGTTGACGGAGAGGTGTGGACAACAGCCCTGCCACAACCTACTAGCACTCCCGTTGTGGCTTGAACTGTAGGTTAACGATTACCTAGTTCGAGGAGACCCATGATGTCGTAAGGGCCGACTATGATAGTCGCTCACAATGATTCTAAGGGGTGTGCAATAAGGCAGGGACCTTATTCCTTAGAGGCCCTTAGTCTCCCACAAGATCACCTGGCAGAGTATTGACTCCAGGGGTTTTTGATGTCTACCAAGTCAGTCAAGAGGCGAGTACCCCTTGGAGCACGTGGTGCGTCTTGAAGGGCACTTCGTACAAGAAAAATGGAAAGAGGCAAGTGGCACCCTTGGAGTACGTAGTGCATCCTGAAGGGCACGTCACACAAGAGAAACAGAAAGAGGTGAGTGACACCCTTGGAGCACCTAGTGCGTCCTGAAGGGCACATCGCGTTGTTATTTAATAATTGGATAAACCTAGATGGCTTTAGGACGAATAACGTTAAGGAAGATTTAAAACTTTTCCCCTAATAAAATGTCACCCAGCCTAGGAAAATAAAGTCTAGGTCTAAATTATACTTGTGATAATTATATATATATATATATATATATATATATATATATATATAGAGAGAGAGAGAGAGAGAGAGAGAGAGAGNTATGACAAGAAGGGGGTAAGCAATTAAATTGATTTATAAAAATCTTTTGGGATAAAATTTAAAAAGGAGAAATAATTGTTTTACTATATAATGCTAATTAAAAATTTATTCATTAAAAAGAAAAAAAGGGAAAAAGGGTAAGTTTCTACACCTGCCAATTGAGTTTTAAATGAAAAGGGAAAGAGAGAAATCTAAAATAATTAGGAAACTAGGAAAAAGTAGGAAACATAAAAAGAAAGGGGAAACACAAGGAAAAAGCAGAGAGTCTAACTTAGTAAGGTATCTAGCATTAAAGAACCTTCTAAATTGAACTCAACTAGTAAATTAACAAGGGGGAAAGTCATTAAAAATTGTAAGGGAATATGGGGATACCTAAGAGCGATTCTAGGAATGACTCTAGGTGGGTGAGGGAAATAGGGGCAATTAATTAATTAATTAAATTAGTTTATGGATGAATGAAGGGGATGGGTGACACATGTACGGGGAAGATTTTTATGGATTAAATTATTAAACTTTAAATTAAATAGGATTTTGGGAAAGTAAGGGACTTTGAAACTCTATATAATGGAGGGAGGATAAGGATGATGGATCTCTTCTGTTATGCGTAACATTACGCTGCAGAAATTTATACTTGACTGCCTTAGCTTGTGGGAGTTGGGATACCCAGCTCGGTGAGGAGTGGTATCTCGGTCTTGCGAGGCGAGCTGGGAGCTAGTTGATTCTTTGGTTAGTGTGAGTGGCCCCTTTGCGGCCTGGGGGGCTAAGGGGGAAGAAGAGTACCCTTAGTGTTGGCTGGGAGGTATCTGTGAAGTCTCATCGATCGACAAGTAGGAGTTGCACGAAGCGCACAGGACATCAACTCAGAGCGGGCGATTGGGCAACGGTACGCTTCCTTTATTTCTGCATGGTAGATTGTTAGTATGATTATGCTTTTAGTTCTGCATGTTTAATTGGGTAAGGAAAATTATTGTCTTAGCATTCTAGTTGATGATTGAAATTTTCCCCATAGCCTTTAGCTCGATGTTGATTTTCCATGGCCTTCGATCCCTGCATGTCTTGACCATCCTGTGGTTTATTGATTGTGATGACGGCTTATTTTTGCCTTCGTCCCTATCTCATCAATCCATGCCTGAGCAATCGAACAGGAGCCTGATCTACAGTTGTCGTTGCGGCGTTAATAGAGCTATGGATCTCAACGCCCTGCTTTTTTGTGTGTGGATGATGAGCGAAGGATGCTTCTGCCCAACCGCCTGCCCCTGTTGATTGTTCCTGGTTGAATTTTGCCTTGCGCCTTCTTGCGATTGATTACCTCTGCAGATGGTTTATCCTTTCCACTTGCAAGCATTCTACCCCGAATTTCCTCTGCAATTTAATATATTTTGATGGTGAAATTACCTTGCATTTCCACTACATCTGGCCTGTGAATTTTCTCTACAATTCATTACATTGATGGCAAATTTTACGCTGCAATTTTTACTATTCCATTGACTGCGAATTTACATTATTTTACTTGGCTTTGGGTGGAATTTTTCATGAAATTTTCATATGCATTTGTCTGCAAGTTACCATGTTAATGTCTGAGTTTCACCCAACCTTACCACAGCCTGGAATGCATTGATTGGCACAGACTGGATTGACTGTGAATGGACAACGTAGAAAATGTTTTTAATGTTTTTATATTTAATGGACAACGTAGTGAATAATTTATCGCCGTAAATTTCTACTGTTTACATTTTCACCGTTTATGGACAGCATAGTGAATGGTTGTACTATTATACTTTGAATTCCAGCGAAATCTAATACTTATAATACAACGAAATATTACATAGCTAATCTTACACAACGAACTAAGTTAGTGATAGCATTGTGGTTGACAGTGAATCAGTTATGGACTACACAGCGTTTTTCTTCCGCTTTTATATTCCTCTGTAAATGATCAGTATGCAAATGGAAACATCCTCATTACTCTAGGTGAATTGGTGGGTATCCTCGTACCTTATGCACTGGTTGTTTTACTCCTTATATATTCTGCACTAGTCAATACGACAAGCATAGATAATTTCACCTAAGCTATATGATATTTCGTTGGCCTTCCTTATCTATTAGCTTGGCAATCGTGATGTTCCTTATGTACACTGCGTTACCGTCCCTTCCATAAATATCGTGTATGCAACCAATGGAAGGATCTGTTTATAAATTATTAATATTCAATTGCTAAATAATATAGACAACAATGTTATAGGATTTACGATTTTTGATCTGCGATTTCAGTCGATTCTCAGCCAAATCGGTTGTATCCAAGGTGCCTAGATCTTAGGTTGGATGTGCCATGTATCGTTGGAATGAATTTACCCTGCAACATGTCTTGGCGCTATCACAGTTAGGGTAGCGTTTCTTTTCTTCTGGTGAATGATGGATGTTCATTGCTTAGACTACGTTTTACCAAGCCTTCTGAGCACGAATTGGTTGTAGCTTAGACAACGATCTACCTGCCCAATGGACCACGAGTTTGCACACCGTTTAGACCAAGTTTTACCTACCCAACAGACCTCGAATTCCCCAGCTGTACTAACTGCGTTTTACTCGCCTTTGACCACTATTTCCATGCTGTGATTGGCGGCGTTCACTGTGTTAACTGCATTTGGAATCCCTTTTTCACACAACATTTTCCTCTTTTATTACACAGCGTTGGAATCCCTTTTTCACACAACATTTTCCTCTTTTATTACACAACGTTCTTATACCAATAAATAACATTAAATAATTATTGTATGTTTAGCCATTGTATGACACCTGTGTTTTATTTGTTTCACATCTGTTGTGTAGCGGGGAAATTATTTTTGCCAATGTTTCGTATTCCTTTATTGTATCCCAGGCTATTAGCTATTATCTTTAATGTTATGACAGATTAAATATGATGTCAGTAATCAGCATCTTATATTTATTGACAACCTTGATGGTATGACAGGTTAACTGTTATGATTGCTTGTTGACAACATTTTTATGAGTATGTGTGTATCGACATCACAATAGCTACCTCGATAGCAGTGTTCTTTTGAGTATTGGTGTATTACCAACATTGTATTTGACAGTACGATAGTTAGATCGACAACTTGTTATTTATGAATAATTGTGTACTAATAAGGCAGCACGACAGTTTTATGGACCGCATTTGCGTTGACTGTTACGAAAGTTAAGTTGGTCGTATTTTACTGACAGCAATAGCTTAAAGTATTGGCCAACGATTTATTTGTTTATGGAGAAGAACAACTTCACTTAAATCTTCTTCTTCAAGAACTTTTAATTCAACCCTTTTTCACTTCAATGACTTAGCTCTTTTACCCGCTTAAGAAAATTGATCCTGGAAGATTAGAAGTTGATTGTCTTAAGAATATTTTTATTAATGTTGAAAGAGGCAAAAGTTTTCGGGTTTTTGATTTGTATTAAACGTGATAGGATTATCTTTTTTGGGGCAAAAGTGAATTGGTAGGTTAATAGGGTTGTTAGACATAAAGGTGGTAGGTGTATTGGTTGATTATCTTGCGCAAGCTTGATGGACGAGAGTTTAGTAGATGTATCAACTAAAACCTTTAATGGCCTTTAGTTAATTGGAAATTCGGTTCCTTGCGCCTTAGGTCGAGATGGAAGGGGTGATTGATCTAATCGATTCACTATCGGTTTCCTTGTATGATACAAGAATCCTCCGGTCATCGTGCCTTCTTTTAAATCGAGTGTTTCTTATTGCGTCTTGTCGGTCGGTGCTTTCCGTGTGGGTATTTTTTATTTTTGTAAGTTGTTGTTAGTGCATGGGTTGAAACACCTTCATGCGTTTGGTTTGTGCACCTTTGAGTTCCTAGTTTTGGTCGTCAAGGATGTCGTGTCGGGATGGGGATGTTGTCCCTTAGCTTGTAGGCATGGTCATGTTTTTATCGGGCGGGTAGTTGTTTCTCTCTGTTTCTTGTTCTGCGGGCATGGTGCTCGCCGCCAAAGGTGTTGTTTAGCTGTAATCGTAGTTGTCGTCCTGTTTTTTTTTTTTTAAAGAAGAGAAATTTGCACTTTATGCTTCGCTTGTAGTCGTAACGATGGGGACGTTACAATGGAGATGTATTAGATTTCTTCCTTTTATCTTGTTCCGAGGATTGAAACATTTGCAATGGTTCAAAAGATAACAACTACACAATATACATATAGAATATGTAAAATGTAACTACATATAATTAAAAAAATTGAATATCTATTGATTAGCATGTCATCCTAGTATATACAATAAATTAAATCAAAATTTTGTTCTATAGTAGGTTGCAATGAAAAGTAGCTTACATCCCCCAAAACTCCATGAATCCCAGGTGAATGCAATGGTTGAGAACATGAATTTTGTTGGATTTCTAAATTACACAACGTATGTTCACCAACCAAACTATGTGGAGATATCTATGAGAATATTTATATGAATAACAAAGTAAAATTAGTATACATTTTATAGTTAAAAAAAATAACATATAGTATTAAAACTCTTGAAAATATCTCTATGTTATAAAAAGTTGAGAATAAAGTACTCAATTGTGTAATTTTTGTTAATAGTCTTTTTTCCAAAACTTACTATAGGACTATGTGCATTTGGTACCTCATTCCTGACATCCTCATAAATACTTGTCCTTTCTTGGCTTTTTAGTGAAATATCAATGCGTGTCATAGTATCCTTACGTCTACGAGGTAAACTTTCCTCCCATTTGTGCATTTTTTCTTCAATTTTTTGTTTTGAAGCATCACTTAAATCATCAATTGTAGCAACAGACTACACAAATGAATTATTGAATGGATTTATTCAATATACATTTATGTAACCAAAATTTTAGACATTTAAAAATAAATATGTTAACAAATACTCACTACTAAAAGAATTTATTCATTGACAAATCTTCTATGGGCCTGGAGACGTGCACAATATAGCCTTGCATCAACATCATATTGTATCTTATTATTTTGTATTTTAATTGTGCATGGTGATTTAGGAGGGTGTTTGGTATTTTTATCTCTTTGTCGTCCTCTTGGACGTGGAGGAATTGGAGGGAGACCATGCATCTTATCACGATGGTCATTTAATCCACTTAGTTTTGAACAAGTTAATGCCCCACAACAATCACCAACAAGACAATAAAATACTTCTTTCAAACCTATAGTAATAACATCCCACTCTTGTTTATATTCCTCCATTTTATAAATTACTTGTAAGTGAATATATAACATAATAATGTTAGAAATCAAATCAATTTATTAGAACAAATAAATAGTCAAAGAAAGACTAGATTGGTATAATATGGACATCAACTTTAATGAACCAAAAGGTCTATTTAAATAAACATTAATGAACAAATAGAAAAATGTACATACAAAATAAAAATAAAAATTAAAACAAACTACATTAATTATTGTAAAACTATGAATATATATGTTAAGCTAGGTCACAAAGCATGTCTAAAAATGGGATTTGATATGAAGAATAAGAAATTTAAGTAAACTAATTTATAACATATAACGTATATTTCTTTAATTAATATTTGCAAAGTTTGCATGCTTTGGGCAAAGGGGTTGATAGGCATTAACACATCTTGAGGTTAAAAAACAAGAATGATGATGCCTCTTTTAAGTGAGGATGGGGAAATAGTTAAGGATGTAGAGGGGAGCTTTACCAAATGGCACAATGATGAGATTATATGGGTCTGAACCAATAGATATATATATGAATACATATGTTAATAAATAATGAATTAATTTATGAGGAATTCCATTTTCAAAACAATGCCTTACTACCATTTCTATATATTTCTTCAAGGACATCCATGTCATGGACCTCTATATCCCACATTATTCTACTATACTATTAGATTCTTTTTTAGCTTATTGTGATTTATGTTAATGTGCACGGGCATAAGCTTAGTTACATTGTTCCATTTTACTCATGATGACATTATACATGAGACTTTACTAAGACTACTTAGTGAGATGACTATCACTACTGAGGATGATGTATTGTGAAGAATTGTATATAATTAGTGGCATTGGTATACTTTAGGTACTATTGTATTATGCATGATGCATTGGTTTTTCTATGTTTTCTGTAATGTTTAGTGTTTCTCCTTTCACAATAATTATTTTATTTTGTCTAATATGCAAGTCAATGATTTTATTCTCTAAGTGAAATATGTTAATTATTTGTCTATAGAAATCATAACTCTAGTCCTTACTTGTCTCACCAAAGATCAATACGTCAACCCGGCCTAATCTCAGAACTAGGAATAGGACCAATAGAACCA
Organism: Picea engelmannii; assembly: GCA_009831015.1. NCBI lineage: Eukaryota > Viridiplantae > Streptophyta > Pinopsida > Pinales > Pinaceae > Picea > Picea engelmannii. The sequence goes on along the minus strand of ML779893.1, from coordinate 347,239 downwards.
AGATCTTATTACACACCCTATAATAAGTCTAACAAAATATATAAAAAAATTATTTTTCACCTTGAATTTTGACCAGGAAAAATATCTACCTATCCAATTTGACTTTTAGGTTGAAAAATTGGATGGTGGTTGTTACAATCTCACCAACAAATTGTCTATGTTGCACAATTGATATATAAACATCAATACAATCTTATTCTTGAGACCCTTAGTGCACCCACCATTTTAGTAGAATATAGTTTGCATGTTTGTTGCATGTTGCTTGTTTCTTGAGACCCTTAGTGCACCCACCGTTTTTCTTATATAATGATTTTAACCCTGATCTATTTGTGTATAATGGTTTTTTTTTTTTTATGTATAATGTTGGTTGCTTTATATTTATATGGCTTAGTGATGGAATTTGAAGACAACTTGATGGTAATAAAGAGTTTTAAGTGTAAAATAAGATGAAAAATTTTAATTATTGATATTTTATAATATATAATTTAATTTTAAAAAATATTTTAGATATTTAAAAAATATATTATTTGAATTTGAAAATCATTTTTTTTTTATTGTTTGAGATAATATCTTTTATCACTATTTAGTATGTCATGTTGAGCCAATTAGCTACTTTGACATTATAACCCACCACTTATTTGCACTTCAACACTTAATTTATCTACTTCACTAATTCCTACATTATCACCCTTACCATTTATTTATTTCACTAATTCCTACATTGTCAGCCCTTCCATATTATTTTACCTTCTTCCAAAAAAAACGTTAAGCCATATTTTTCCTATACTTTGTGTATTTAACCTTCCAATTTATCTTCATTGTCAATCTTGAACTAATCAAATGGATCACTGGACTTGGATCCGAAGGTATGCTACGAGTTTTGCTCCTAGTATTGTTGTTTAAGCCTACGAGACAGGTTAACCCAGGTGGTAAACATGTGAGGATGTTAGTGTTCAATATAGATATAGGTCATATGTTAGGGCAACCTCTATGGCCTATGCCTTTGCTATCGATGCTTCTACAATGGTCTATGGAAAGGATGCGGGCTTTGCTCCTGTTTTCAATCGATCAACCGCCTCTGTTTCCAAAGGTGGAACTAGAAAATGAATAGACTCCGCAATAAATGTAGGGTATAAATTTGAGACCTAGAATCCAAGTGAAGGAATGTTGCCTCTCTAGCTACACCAAAATAAATGTTTTATACAAGATGATTTGGCTCCAATCTTCCCAACATTTAATAATTTTGCTTCTCTAAGTATCTTTCCAGCTTCACATTCCTTATTAGTTCAACCATGACATGCACATAAAACTATTTTCATGAGAAATAAAGGAGGTAGATCCAAATGTATCAATAATTTTGGTCTCCCTTGTGAACATGTATTCGCCATATTTCTAGACAAAAATTATTAAATAACCACATACTTTTATTACATAACCTCAGTAACCAACCAATTAGAACCTATCTTATATACTTTCTCTGACAAATGACAAGCCCACTGACTCAACCATAGGTCAATAAGGAGACACTTATGTGGATGCCTATGAACATAAGGATCACTATATATGGAAGATGGAAACTTATACAGTGCCCTTGAGAAATGACAAGCCCACTACCTCTGACAAATATCAAGACAAGCCCATGCATGCAGTAAATTAAAAATACAAATAAATACCAAAATGGCATACAATAGAGTAAATTCAAATAAATATGCAATGTAATGCAGAACAAATGCTTGTTCTAACCTGGAGTTTTTTAGCCTTGGATTCTAGCTTTCAGATCTCAGACTCCAAATAAGCTTGAGCCTTAGTTTCAAATCTTCCTCTATGTGCCTCAGCCAGAGCCTCAGCCATGATATGTTGATAGGAGAAGCTACAACAACACTGGGCAAAAGAGGCCCAGATTTTGCATCATGATATTTTGTAGCAGTGTGCTTGGCATGAGCATGAGCATGAGCAGCCACTAATGCACTAGTTGGGGAACCGAAAGGAGGAGGGAACCATGTTGATCCTCCATCTTCCCTCCTGAGTGTCCAAGAGAATTTACCGGGCCTCATTTCGATCCCTCTGATTCCCCGAGAAGATGTGTTTTATTTTTCGCTTAAACTTCTTTCCAAAATATTGAGTATATCCTTCCTTTGCGGCCCATAAAAAGCAACCAAATTAGAACCACATAACCCATCATTTTTTTATCTCTCCTCTTCAACTTCTCGATCCAGCGCTACAACCCCCCATCTATGTCTTGGTTTAGAAACCCTGTAAGGCTCCTCCTCCTCTGTCAAATACGTGTAAGGGCTCTCGTAGGGTTGTTTCCTAGGAGAAACGATCTAGAAAATAATGTGCATGCACGGATTATTAAGGCTGGTAGCTCATGGAAATCCCATCAAATAAATTGGATGTAAGGGAGAGATCCTGAAATAAATTGGACGTGAGGGGGAGATCCTGGATGACAACGGAGAGGATAACAGGTTGTGAAGCCATACTTTCTGCAGGGATGGAGGATGTATGACAGAGAAAATGGCGAGCGACCAACTTAAAATTTGATGTTTTATAAATGTAAATTGGTTTTCAAACATAAAAAAAATAAAACTTCAAATTTAACGTCTTAAGATCATTTATCAAAGTTAATTGTAGCTTATTTTGCATCCACACTACAACCTTTAAAAATGACGGCCACAGGTATGGGATATAGTTCTAACTTGAGTTCCATCGTTCCAACCCGTTCGCCCAAAGTGTTCAAGTATTCGCCCTGCTATGATTTGGGGTTGGAGTTCCAATAACTCGGTTGGTTGAAACAATAAATTGAATTAATTCCTAGAGGACGTGAAGGCCATGTGAAGGCCTCATTCGAAGGTGATTTGTTGATGTGAGGCAGTGATAGTGATGAGTGTCGACGACCATTGCCGACGAGGAGGGTCGATGATGGCTATGAGCTATTGGAGCCATGGGCTAGCTAGATGATGGATATGGTGATGATGTGGGATGGGCATCGAACCACAGAGGAACTATCGGTATCGGAGGACCGGCTAGAGTAAGGACACTTAGGAGAGAAGATTTCTCCCTGATTAACTTACTCTACATGAACTTATCCAAATTTAATGAAATAAATGTTATATACTTGTTAATTTGTAATTCGATATAAATGAGTATAATATATCTAATATCTTTTCATAATAAAACTAACTCATAATTAAAAAATAAATATATATAACATATCCTTTTCATGAAAAACTACCTCTTAATTAAATTAAAGATAAATACATATAACATATCCAATACTTTTTCATGATAAAATTTCCATATTCACACCTCATAACGGTAACATAACATGAACACCCTATATTATTTTATTTTTTAACTTGAATTCCTTGTCCCAAGGAGAGAAAAATCATATTGATTTAATACACATTCCACTACTAAGTTCCATTTTCAATGCATTCTTGTATTTTTAAATTTAATTAACTATGATATTTACATTTTTTTTATTATAATAATTTGATTTTAGTTTTCCATTTTTTATTTTTATAATAATTTTTATTATTTAAATTTATTTATTTAATATATTACTATGAAATACTAAATTATATATCTCAAATTAAAAAAAATTAAATAGCAAATTTTTTTTAATATGTATTTTATGTTACACTATATCAAACATTACAAATCTATATATATTAATATATATTTAACTTAATAAAATACATGTTTCATTTTGATGACGTGTTTCACTTGGTAACAATGTAATTTAAAATTCATAGTTTTGTGTCCCACGTCGATGAAAACATAAATAGGCAATCAAATTCGGCCCAACATTTAGTTCCCCAAATTCTACTCGAAATCAAACCAAAAATGTTGCAATCCATATTACATCTCAGTCATATATGAAACCATTAATAGGCTATTAAAATAAAATTGGCCTGGTTTCACAAAACATAAATAGAAATATGCATCTCAGTCATATATGAAACCATTAATAGGCTATTAAAATAAAATTGGCCTGGTTTCACAAAACATAAATAGAAATATGTATGTGTCCCACATCCATGAAAACATAAATAGGCAATCAAATTTGGCCCAACATTTAGCTCCCCATATTCTACTAGAAATCAAACCAAAAATATGTTGCAATCCATATTACATCTTACTCATAAATGAAACCATTAATAGTCTATTAAAATTGGCCTGGTCTCACGAAACATAAATAGAAATATGTTGCAATCCAATGTAGACAATGTGGATATCAAATTATATATAGAAAACACACTCATAAAGGTGAGTTTAGTTACATTCAAGCTCATATTTCAACATTTAACAACACCAAATCTCTGAAAAAAGAAATAAACCAAGCTTAAAGGGTTAAGGATGCCCAAATTCCATTGTGGTATTCTAGTTATATTGCATACTAATATTTTTAGAATGGGAAGGACACACTTGATAATAGAAAACGAAAAACATCTTGAAAATGATCAGACACACTTGCTACATGGTGATACTAAAAACATCTTTCAAAAAACAGGTGCTCTGGAATTTATTCACATCTCTATATTTGTTTCTCATTTATAAGCATAATCCAAATTTATAAGCATAATCCGAGAACATAAGCATAAGCATAATCTGAATTCCGAGAACACGAGCTTACCAGATAATCGACGAGCTTTGTTGGTAAGGTCTGAGACAAGAAAAAATTACCCCTTCTCCATTGCGCTTCTTCAAAGTCTGATCTCATGCTTCTACATTGGCTTAGTTATTATCAGTGATTGGTTGGTAGCTCGATTTAATTGCAATGAATTCATAATGAACAGAAATAACTTATGGTGTGGGGTTTAGTCTTCATACATCCCTGTTCAAAATTTCATGAAGCGACATTGATAGTACTTGTGTCAAAAACTTTTACATATGAAGCATGCCTACCACATAAATTTTTAATACTGCATGTGTTTTTAGAAAAACAAAAACCTTATCAATTCACTCGATACCCTTTACAATACACTAANGAATATATATATATATATATATATATATATATATATATATATAAACACCAAGTTTTTGTTACCTTCCCGGTTACTTTCTCTTCAAGAAACACGGGATATAGTCATGAGTGACTCAAGACTTCCATCCAACGATTCGTTTGGTGGTATCAGTTTCCGTAAATGAGCATGGATCTTCTTCTGAAAGTAGCGACATCGTTGGTAAGGTCCGAGACAAGAAAAATTTACCCCTTCTGCACTGCGCTTCTTCAAAGTCTGATCTCTTGCTTCTACATTGGCTTAGTTATTTTCAGTGATTGGTTGGTAGCTCGGTTTAATTGTAATGAATTCATAACACTTCATCTACGTCAAGTCTCTCCGGCGATGAAGGATCGTAATTAAGCTCGATTTAATTGCAGGTGAATTCATAACACTTCATCTACATCAACTATCTCGCACTATGGAATGTTGGCAACATCTGGGGGAAAGTGACATAAAACGAACGAGGGGTCGTCAGAAAGCTACTTGTCGAACCTACCAAAGTAAGGAAACTCGGGAGGGAAGATTTCTCCTGAGTTAGTCTACTCCTTTTTCTTTTATCAATCAGGCAGCGATACGGCTACAGGAGTAGTGGGGTAACTCGTCTCTAGAGTCTAAACTCTCTGGAACTTTCCATACATACCATATTTCATGGAGAACATGCAGAAAAAATAGAGAAGACGCTTGGATTGAATTGTAACTCTTATACACACAATGATAGGACAAGGTTAGGCCCTGATAGAGCGATGTTTACTGTTAGGGCGATGTAATAGAGGACAAATTCCATTCTTACTGGATACAATCATACAACAAGCCTATGTCTGTTACAATTTTTCTAAACCTTGATTTATCTGCAAGTTGCAAGTAGTTGTAAGAGATGGTAGTCATGAGGGTGGTGGAACTGTATTTTAGTGGAGATATATAAACTAGGACAACATAATCTCCAGTTTAGTCCACACATAGATTCACATTTCAGGTAAACATCATGTATTCACCCTTAAAAATTAGTTTCAATTTTGATATGTTATGTCGATTCTACATATCAGTTACCTTATGTAACCATCTCTATTGCAATCCAAATATCGATAAGTATTAAACAATACCTTATCAATTATTGTTTACACTAACATCTGACTTGACATCCTTGTGCAATTTCTAGTATTTATTTCTTTTTTCGTGAGATGATACCTTTGAAACGAGAGAAGTTTGAAGTGATTGATGCCTCTTAATCGTACCCATTGCCACCATTTACTCCACCTCTTCCCTCCGATACGTTGTACAAGTCTTGGAAGGGTGTATTTGATGATTGATTATTTTCTAAATGATATGTCTCAACGAATAGCCTCGGCCCTCACTATTTTATTTCTATTAACTAATATATTTGAACTTGGTGTCCTATTACTGTAATGTATTTGAACATCTTGAAGAAAATGCTTAGGACAAAAAGATGATTCATTTTTGCATCGATGAGTACAGATTATTACAAAGAATGGTTATTGGAACATAAGTATGGAGGTTAATATCATGAATTTGGTTTAGTTACAGGCATCAATTGGGGTTTCAAATTTGTAACTTAAAGACGGAACCGAGATGGTGCAATTCTACTTGGATATACGTGGGTAAGTATTTGTCGCTTTTGAGTGGTTGGATTTTTTTTTTTAACTTGCAATTTTAAAAGTTTTGTTCGATATATTTGTAGAGAGTTTGCTCAGGTAACTTTGTGTTGGAATTGACCTTCAGTTAACCCATCATTCATTAGTTTTATTTCTGGGTGAAAAAACATTGGAATTGACCTTCAGTTAACCCATCATTCATTAGTTTTATTTCTGGGTGAAAAACCATTGAAAATAAAAAGAGTTTGACAATTACATAAAATATTTTGAATCTTCTCTCCTATCAAAATTAGACAATTATATAAAGTTTTTAAATCTTCTCTCCCATCAAAACTATTTTAACTAAAACAATTAGTTTTAGATTTCCATTTTATTTATTAAGAAATTTAAATATTCTACTTTTAAAATAGATAATTATCACCAATATCTATCTAGTTATATAATTTTTTGTGAAATTGTGATTTTTTATTATTGAAATTGCATTTCTAAAAATGTATAAATAGATTTTAAATTTTTAATAAAATTTTAAGCAAAATTAATAAAAAAAGTCTTGAAGATGGATCTTGATCTGGATTTGAAACGTCGACAAACAATCACCAATATTGTGGATTATCTGAAAAAATTCTGAAAACAATCTCCACATAAATCTTAACAGTCAAAATAATAATTAAAATAAAACAAAATATTTCAATTACTTTTTCTTTATTTTATTTGACTAATTGCCTCATAATTGCATGGATTTAATTAAATTATATATTAATCTATTTTTGAATTATGCTTTTAATATTATGCATACTTTGTTTAATTATTTGGCAATTAAATATTTTACAGGTTTTTTATTTATCTCTAGAGATGTTGTTATTAACAATGATGGAGATTGTTGTTTTCTATTTATTGTTATAATTAACATAGTAATACTTGTTTGTGTCTTGACTTTTATTTTTTTCTTTTAATGCACAAAGACATACATGTTCTTATACTAATTTCAATAGAAATATGCACAAGTTTTGTTTCTTCCACTAAATTCATTGAGTTAGTTAAAAATTTCTTTAAAATCTTGGCAAGCATACTGATTTGTTTGAAAAGTTTCTCATTATTCCTTGTTGATAGACTCTTCTTACCTCCTTTAGAGGGACTTTCTTTTTGTCCATCTATTCAATGTGTCCAAACATGAAAGATCACAAAATTAATGAATGAAGTATGGATAATCTAATGAGAAATGGAATAAGTGCATGTGAAATTGATTTCTATCCTACCACCTATAAAGGTTTCTATCAACTTTAAGTTGAGCACACCCATTTGTTATGTGAACTTGAAGGTTTAAAATTTTAGTATAACTTCAATTATTGAAGCTTAATTTTTTTAATTAAAACTTGCTTATTGAAAGGTTAAATTCCTATAAAACCTTCATTGTTGAAGGCCATAAATTTAGACATAACATTCTTTGACGGGTAATATAGATACCCAAAACGTCAAAAAAAAATGTTCAATGGATAAAGAGGAATCCAAATTCCAACCCTTGACATAGTATAGAGGTTGTTGGATTTAATGTTATTTTAAAATGTTAAAATGGGTACGTTTAAGGATGGTTGTCCTTTTAGTACCACATTGATTATCTCATTAACGTTGGGTTGTTTTGTATGACAAGGTCTAAGCACCCTGCATAACAACAATTAATGTTGTGGCATGGTGCATATATGTTGTTGGATGTTGATTTAAAGTTAAAATTTGACTTATAAAATGTGATTTCTTAAGTCACATTTT
>ML779893.1:307908-332297 GCA_009831015.1 Picea engelmannii | reverse complement strand
TCCTCTTATTTATACTTTCATGTAGCATCCCACTTTCCTTATTTTAGGGAGTTCTCCATTAAATTTATTTAAATAATTTCTTTTGCAAACACTTAGACTACTTTGGCCTTTTGGGGCTTCTAGATTACTCATGAGGGTTCTCCAACTTCACATGGCCTTAACCCTCTAACCGTGAGGAGTTATGTTACATTCCACATACCACCGGAAATGGCATGACATGTACTATCCATTTAGAATAGTCTTACGTGCAAATATATCAAAAATCATACCATTATCCATCAAACAAACTTGGGTCCATTAGCCAAACCTTTGTGCTACCGAACTTTCTTCAAGGGTTGACATCAATGACAACCAACTCAATTAATCAACAATCTCCCCCTTTGGCATTGATGGAAACACTCCGATGCAATATTGAAGTCATGTCATGCAATATTGAATTCATATCACTCATGCTCCCCCTGTGACCATCACTCCGCCCGGAACCATGCCTCTATGTTCTGCATCTAATAAATCTCCCCCCCTTTGTCATCAATGGAAAAGGTATCTTTCCATTCGGGGTTGCTCCCCCTAACCGAACTGTCCTTGGGGATACTCCCCCTGACTGAACTCTTCCTGAAATTGATCTCCCGACCTGAATTGTCATCTTTATGGTACTTCCTCATGTAAATCTAAGACATATAAGATAAGCATTGAAAAGCATTCATTTTGGAGTATAAATTACTCTGAGTCTTTAGCGAAGATACTCAAAGGCTTCCTGTGGAAGCAATTTTGTAAAGATGTCTACCACTTGTTCTTTTGTTCCCACATATTCAACTCTGATGTTCTTCTCTGCAACCTGTTCCCGTAGAAAGTGATACTTTATTGGAATGTGCTTTGTCTTGGAGTGCATCACTGGGTTCTTTGAGATGTTGATGGCACTTGTATTATCACAATAGATTGGAATGGGCTCTCATACTCAACTTGTATTTCTGTCAGAGTTTGTTTCATCCATAGAAATTGTGTACAACATCATGTTGTTGCAATATACTATGCCTCGACTGTAGATAAGGATATGGATTATTATTTCTTACTTAACCATGATACTAAACACTCACCCAAGTAGAATGTTGTTCCATTGGTGCTTCGTCGGTCATCAATGCAACCTGCACAATCTACATCTGTGTAGGCAATAAGTGATAGATCCTTTCTTTTTGGATACCGTAATCCAAAATATTCTGTTCCTTTGAGATATCTGAAAATACTCTTCACTACTAATACATGTGATTCATTTGGTACTGCTCGAAATCGTGCCACTTATCCAACTGCCTGCATTACATCTGGTCGAGATTTTGTCAAATATAGTAATCTACCAATCATTGACTTGTATTGCCTTTGGTCTGTAGATTTTGAATCATCATCTTTACTCAAATTGCAACTGGTTTGCATAGGAGTGGTAACTAGTTTGCAATCTTCCATTCCAAACCTCTTTAGCATTTCCCTTATATACTTAGTTTGAGAAATAAAAATTCCTTGGTTGCTTTGATGTATCTGAAGACCCAGAAAGAAGGATAGTTCTCGAAGTAATGAAATTTCAAATTAATTCTACATATCCTTTGCAAATTTCTGGCTTAACATGTCATCAGTACTTCCAAAAATAATATCATCAACATAAACTTCAATTAATAAAATACTATCTTGAGTTACCTTGATGTAGAGATTGTTGTTTGCGCTTCCTTTTCTGAACTCTGCCTGATATAGATATGTATCCAGTCTAGAGTACCATGGTCTAGGAACCTGTTTTAGACCATACAAGGCCTTCTTCAATTTACACGCATAATATGCGTTCTATGACAACTGAAATCCTTCTAGTTGTTCAATGTAGACTTCTTCTTCAAGTTCCCCGTTCAAAAAAGTTGATTTCATGTCCATCTGATATACTTTAATATTCTTGGAGCATGCATAAGCTAAGAGCAATCGGATTGCTTCCATTCTGGCAACTGGAGAAAATGTCTCTTCAAAGTTGATTACTTCTCTTCAAAGTCGATTACTTCAACCTGTGTGTATCCTTTACATAACAATCTAGCTTTGTTCCTTGTAACCTGTCCATATTCATTCAAATCATTTCTGAATACCCACTTTGTGCCAATCACATTCTTATTCTTTGTTCTTGGAACCAATTCCCAAGTTTCATTCTTATTTATTTGATCCATTTCTTCATCCATGGACTTATTCCAAAATTTATCCTCACTGGCCTCTTCAAAACAAATTGGTTCAATCATAGATGAAAGTGCTAGTTGCATTTGTTCCGGTGAACGAATTCTTCTTCTAGTCTCAACTCCTACATCTTTGTTTCCGATAATCTGATCTGAAGGATGATTCTTATGTACTCGTTTTCTAGGTGTCTTTGGAGGCACTTGTTGAACTTTCTCTTCTACTTGTGTTTGATCCTCTTCATCTTCCCCTTCTACTTCTTCTTCATCTTTTGTTTCTTCTTTGTAAAGTGGTTCCATTGATTCATTTTCTTCTTCCTTTAATTCACGTCCACCTATTTCATTAATTGTTACATTGATGATTTCCACAACTTTGTTCAACCTCAAATTGTAACACTTGTATGCTTTCCTTGTACTTGAGTAACCAACAAGTACTCCTTTATCCACATGAGAGTCAAACTTTCTCATTCTTCCATCTTCTCTTTTGATGTAGCATTTGTTTCCAAGTACTCTTAAGTGCTTCACATTTGCTGGTCTTCCTTTCCATAGCTCGTAAGGAGTTTTGTCAGTGTTTTTTCTTAGAATTACTCTGTTTTGAATGTGAACCACTGTATGCACTGCATGTGTCCAAAAAATATATGTCAATTGGGAATCTATTATCATTGTTCAAGTCATTTCTTATGTAATTATCATCCATTATGATAATGTTCCTTTGTCTCTGAACCACTCTTTGTGTTAGCATTAGAAGTCACTCCTGGATTGCTTGCAGGAGCAAAGCCCAACGCCCATCAGTTTATGTCATGATTTGTTTATAAGGGGTGATCAAATGGAGATAATGGATCTAGGAGGTATCACTCTAACTCAGGGACTGAGTCTGGTACATAAGGGACCAAGGAGGTCTGGAATCCTAACTTCAGCCAGTGGGTTGATTTAAAGATGAACAGGTGGAAGACTTAAAAGAAAGTGAACAAACAACTTTGGGCATCAGGCTTGCAGCGGTTTATAGAGGAAAAACTCTGAAAACAGGATCCTCCTGGCTCAGGGCTTCAAGAAACTGAAAAAGGAATTGACTGGATCCTCCAATTCCAAGTCGGTCAGTGTCAAGGAAATCACAGGGACTGATTAGAGGCTCCGTAACTATTACATTGATCCATTACAACATCATCCTATAATAGTTACAGCTCGACTGGATCCTCCAATTCCGAGATGCTCTAACACTGTGTAAACAAAGATATGATAGAAACTGGCATTCATAAGGCAAGAAGTCTCCAAAGCTCATACATAACTAGAACAACAATGCTTCATTAAAAATTTTTACAACCAGGGAGCTTTGCTCAACCATCGACCCCATTACAAAATGGCAAAAATGCCTACATATACTTGGAACAAAACACTGGAAGCTAAATCGAGACATCGCATTGAAGACATTACGTCTTCACATTTACTGAGCATGTAGTCTCTGGACATTCGTGAACTTCAGTCAGACGCAATCGCGTCCCAAAGGACGTGGGACTGGATTGACCAGCTTGCATTCATTCCTTGGTTTTCCATTTATGGTGGAAACGATGTCCAACCACCATCAACTACTGTAATAACTGCTTCATTGGGATCGGGAAAAGCCCAGGTGGATTCTGCTCCTTCAAGACATGGAGGCGCTCAGGATGACTGGAGGTCTTGATTATGAGGAGGTGAACGGAGGGTGACCGGGCGGGGGTAGCTAGACACGTTGGATGCAGATACGGGGTGAGGAGAGGCCACACGAATGGATGGCAGAGGGAAAACGATAGGGCGAATGCAAGTGGCAACATTCATGGGTTTTGAAGTGTACGAGCCAGGTGGAGGAACTCAGGGGCCAGAGAAACCGTGGGTGGCATGACACAGGGAGAAGACGTGGCGGTGAGGTACAGATGGCGGATGTATGCGACGAGGCTTTGGGATTTCGGGGATCGGGATTCGCGAGTTTGAAGTGCGCGAGTTCCTTGCTTCCGGGATTCCCAATATCCCGATATGCGATGAGCTCCTTCTCCCAGAAATTAGCCCCTACCGGCTAGATCATAGTCCATATGAACTGTCCCTATGCAACCGTGGTCCAACTTTCCATCGGGATTTCGATGTTCTTGATGACTCGATGTTTGTGTCCACTAAACTTGCGATTCCCCGAAACCCGATAGCTTATGGCCGTTGACTTGTTGACGGTCAGCTCCTTGGTGCATATCCTACCACCTGTCTTCCACTATTGAAATCTACCCCCGATATCGGGAAATCGGGTATCGGGATATCAGGATTTCTGCTGCTTTGTGCACGGGACTTTCAGTTCCCCGATCCCCGACTCTGTGGGATCTCTCGCCACGTGCCTCTGGATCGGACGACCTATATTCAGCCTCTAAAGAGAAGAGACTTATTTACTGCTAAATGTCGAGTAGATGGAAACTTCGACACCCCGATAACCGTTGATTTTCTTTGCGGACGGATATCGGTTGTCAATGGCAAGACTTTGCACACTCACTTGATTTGATACTTGGAGAAAAACAAGAATTCTCCCGAGCTGCGCTTGAGAACTGCGTGAAACTTGTAGACCCGCGTGCTTCTCGAACCAGTGACAAGATTTATCATTAACATCAGGCTCCATGGGGGATAGAGTCGTCCCTGCGATGCTCTAAGAACTCTTCCTGCGGTTCCAGTCGCCTTTCTATTGGGCTATGAAGTCATTATTAGGCCGCAAAAATAAAATGAAAACACACTAAGAAACAAAAGACAATATTTACAAAAAAGGATCCACTGGAGGCTTAGACGAAACACCTCTTCAGGAAATTCCCATTCACTGGGTTGCCGAAAACCTCTTCACCTTCTAAATCTCTCAGCCTGTATGTGTTGTTCGAGAAAACCTCGTAGATTTTGAAAGGCCCAACCCACAGGGCTTCAAATTTTCTATGTTTGCCCTTCTCTTGTTTAGGAGCATCCCATTTCAATACCAGGTCTCCTACCTGGAACCGCTCCTTCTTGGCCTTCCTATCAAAGACCTGCTTGATTTTTTGCTGATGGTCCTAGATCCTGTCCAATGTCTGCTCCCTAGCCTACTGGAGCTCTACTAGCTGATGAATCCTTCTGATCATGTCATCAGGCTCCTCCTGATGGTCCTGGAGGAATTTCGCTACAGGGATGGCTAGCTGAGAAGGGAAAACAACTTCGGCTCCGTAAACTAACTGGAAAGGGGAGAGGCCTGTAGCTCTTTTTGTAGTCACCCGATCTGCCCATAGTGCGAATTTAAGCTTCGAGTTCCAAGCCCTTTGATTGTCTTCCAACAACCTTTTGATGATTCTTATTAAACTTTTGTTGCAGGACTCTGCTAAACCATTTCCCTGTGGATAATACGGGGTGGAGTGAATCAGCTTAATCCCGAACTGCTCACAGAACCTGGCTAATGGCTCAGACCCGAAAGTGGCTGCATTATCAGTGACAATCTTATTTGGATAGCCAAACCTTGTGATGAGGTCCTCCAAGAATCCAATGATTACCTTGTGGGAAGCGCTCCTGGTGGGAATAGCTTCAATCCACTTGGTAAAGAAATCTGTAGCAGTCAGGATCCACCTATGCTGCCCACTGGAGGGTGGGTGAATTTCTCCAATAAAATCTAGGCCCCACTACTGGAAAGGCCCTGAAACTACCACTGGTTTTAATGGCAAAGACCTGAGCTGCTGCTTTCCTGCAAATTTTTGACAATTGATGCAGGCTCTGGCCCTTTTGCAGACATCAGTGAACATGGTAGGCCAGTAGTATCCAGCCCTGAGGATTTTGTGGGCTGTGGCCCTCCAGAAATGGTGCCCTCCACACAGGCCGCTGTGAAATTCAGCTACGACCTTCTCGGCTTCTGGTGGACTTATACATTTTAGAAGCACCCCCAGGGGGTCTTTCCAATATAACATTTGATCAATTAGGCAGTATTTGACTGCTTTGAGCTTCAGAGCTCTTGCTTTGCTTCTTTGCAGGTCGTCTGGAGGTTGCAGCTCTTGCAAAAAGTATATAACATCCTTATACTAAGGACATTGAGCCAATGGGGGCTCCCTTTGATGATGTATGTCAAATAGTCGATCCTGCTGAATATCTGAGCATTCGCTAATGAAACTTATCCCCAAAGCTTGGCAATTTGCTTCAGCCAGCAGCTTGGCTAAGCCTTGCCCTTTGATCAACTTGGTGGGCCTTATTTCCAGGTCGAACTCCAGGATTTTGGCTATCCATTTACTCCTTCTCCCATCTATGTCAGGCTGAATAAGAATATATTTAACAGCAGCCGAGGGGACATAGGCGATGATCCTTGATTGCAAAATGTAGGTTCTAAAAGCTTTGAGAGCTTTTACCAGAGCATAAGATTGCTTCTCCATAGTGTCATACCTGACTTCGGCATCCCTTAATGCTCGACTGAAGTAAGCAATAGGATGTTCTAACCCACTGGCATTTTCCTGTAATAGAACAACAGCTACTGTGTCAGGCGAGGCAAAGGAGAAAATAAGGAAATCCTTCGAGTAGTCGGGACTGATAAGCACAAGAGCTTCAGTCAGGGCTTTCTTGATTTGCTCAAAGGAGTGTTGCGATTGCGGGGTCCACCTTACTTCATTTTCTTTCTTTAACATAGATGTTATAAGCTTTACCTCCTTAGCAAAGTTAGGCACAAACCTCCTTAGGAAATTAATTTTACCGAGGAAAGATTGGACCTCCTTCCTAGACCGTGGGATTGATAAAGCTTGTATCGCCTCAACTCTGCTGGGATCAATCCTGACTCCTTCTGCTGATACTATGTGGCCTAGTAATTTCCCCTCCTACATGGCGAATAAGGATTTCTTGGGGTTTAATGAAATGCCAAACTTTCTGCACTTCAAGAAAACTTTCCTGAGATGATGACGGTGTTCTACATCAGATTTCGAAAATACTGTGATGTCATCCAGATAAACGACCACAAACTTGTCTTTTTCCCCAACAAAAGCTATGTCCATGGCACGCTGGAAAGTCGCCCCCGCATTCATTAGTCTGAATGGCATCTTAGCATACATGAACGTGCCCCTTGGAGTGGTGAACGTTGTCTTTTCCCTGTCTTTAGGAAGAAAAGAGACCTGATTGTAGCTGGAGAAACCATCAATCATAGACAATCTGGAAGCTTCTGTCACCCTCTGCAGTATATGTTCCATCTTTGGCAGGGGGTAGTTATCTTTTCACGAGCTTCTGTTCAGGTTTCTGAAGTCTACACAGATTCGGATCTCTCCATTCTTTTTCCTCACTGGCACCAAGTTAGCCACCCACTCTGAATATCTCAGTGGTACACTGATCTGAGCTTGCACCAACTTCTTCACTTCTCTCTCCATGATAGGCAGCAACATGGGATTGATCTGCCTCAGCTTCTTCCTGAAAGGCTTTGCCTCTTCCTTTAACGGGATTTTATGTTCGATGACAGAGGTGTCATAGGTTTCAAGGTCTTCGTAGGTCCAGGAAAACACATCAACAAATCCCTTTAAGAGTCCAACGTATTCAGACCTCTTCTCCCCTGTCAGACTTCTTGACAATTTGACATACTTGGGCTCACTCTCGGTTCCAATGTTTCACTGAATAGTATCAACGTCCTCCTCCGAGACCTTTCCTTTTACAAACACATCGTTATTATCAAAAATCCTCTCCAAGGGAACGAGTCCCCTGGGAATATGGTTGTTGGGCAGTTGTACAATGTCATGCCCTGCAATCTTATTTAGAAGATTACCCCCATCGGGCTCTTCCTCTGGGACGACATCTTGGTCTATGTGCATTTCTGAAAACTCCTCAACAGTTTCCAAGAACCTCTTGACCTCAAGATCATCCTCGAATACCTTCCAATGTTTGACGTTGTCAGGTATGGAGGGTTTGTATTTTACTTCCAAGTCATATCTGAATTTGGGTGGCAGAAGTACTTTGAAATTGCTAGCCGATGCAGCCAAGGAATCCGCCAAGGTGTTCTCCTCTCTTGGGATGAAAGAAATATTAAATTCCGAGAAGAAACTGTCAACAAGGTCCCAGACCTCATTCCTGTAACTCCTGAGTCGAGGATGCTTAGCTTTATAAGCGTTTCTGACCTGCTGGACCACCAACTCTGCATCACCGAACACTTCTATCTCCTGAATTCCCATTTCCCTCGCAGCCCTTAGTCCCAGAACAAGAGCCTCATACTCTGCCACATTGTTGGTAGCTTCAAATTCTAATTTGTATGACAGAGATATGGTTTCCTGAGCAGGCGACACAAAAACTACTCCAACTCCAGCGCCTTCTCGGGAACAGGCTCCATCAAAAAACATTTTCCAGATTGGGGTGATGGAGAGAGGAACTTCAGGGGAAACAGTGGGTTGTTTTCTAAGTCTCAGAGGCGGCTCTGGGGCATGAGTGAGTTGTAGTAAACTGGAGCCTATATCAGTGTCTAAGGCAAAGATAGGATGGTTGGTGGGATTGGCTTCATCACTGATTATATAGGACAATTGAGCTTCCCTGTACAGTCTTCTATGCTCTCCTCCGAACACTGGGATAGTATCATATGTGAGGTCCATCTGCAAGGTCCCCCCAGTCTTTTTATCCAAGATCTTGGTAACAACATTCCGAACTTGGGGGGAACATCGGCTACTACGATATCCATGACCACACTTTTCATAAGCAGTTGAAACAAGGTTACAACCAGGTCTTTAATAACTCCAAGACATTGAACTCTCATGGAGTCAAAAGAATAGAGGTCATGATAGGCTCTGGTAACTTCTAGTCCCAACTCTTCCATGACAGTTTTGGGCATGAGGTTGTGAGAGGCCCCTGAATCCATCAAACAGTTGTGCAGCACTTTGTCATGTATGTTCAAGGAGGTGTAGAAGGGAGGGGATGAGTCATCTCTATCTTCTACCATGCGACCTAGGACAACTGCTAGTTTTTCGTCTTGGAGGTTTATGGAGTCTGAGGGAAGGCATGAGGCTTCAGATTGTAAAAGCTCAGAGAAGCGTTTTTTAAATTCACCATGTTTAATCAGCTCAGTGAGGGGCACTGGGATTCTGATCCTTTGAATCTCATGCTCAAAATTAAAAGAAGATGTAGGCTTCGGAATTTCTTTTATTTCAGGAACATGATTATGGACAATGGGGGAGGAGGTTTGAGCTTTCTTACCTCTGTGATCATTTTCTTCTTCATTAGAAGGTCTCTCTGCTCTAATGGACTGCTGGGGAATATCAGGCGCTGCCATCTTTTTATCATACCTTAGGTTGTACCTGCCTCGGCCGCCACTAGCCTTGTCTCCCTTGCTTAGCTCGTTCAGCTGGATGTCTATGAGATACTCTTCGTATGCAGATTGAGTGAGATGAGGGAAAGGAGGAGTGTCTCCAACGCAGTGGATTTCAAGATCAAGCTCCTCTGATTCTCTTTCTCCTCCCTCGGTCACAAAATTGTTTTGAAAAGGGGCCAGAATCTTCTGATCTTCTCGGTCTCTTCGCTTCTCTTTCTGCACATTCGGGGGAGTAAAATTATTTGGCCTCCTGAAACCTTTCTTGCTTTCAGCGATCTGAGGGCCTTTATACACCTACCTCCATTCCATCCTCATCCTCTCCATCTCTGCAGACAGAGACTTCACCATCTTGGTCAGTTCATCCACTTGAGGGTGAGGCACCAATGATCCAGAAGTTGAGGCTTCTGACCTTCCTTTTCTTCTGTCTGCGTCGGCCTTGTTTCTCAGCCTGTCAGCTGCTAATACATTGGATTCCACTTCTATGGCCGCATATTTCATTTGGTCTAAGGAGGTGGCTCTTCTTTCTCTCAGCAAAAGGCAGAAATCAGGGTCAAATGCACCAGCATAGGAAATTTGGGCAGAGGCTTATGAGGGCTTTATCTCTGCAGGGATCTTGTTATACATCTTGTTAAATATTTTGGAGAAGTCAGAGACCGACTCTCCTCCCATCTTTTTCAAAGACCTGAATTCTATCATGTAATACATGAAGTCCTTCCTATCTCCCCGCTGCCTCAGGAAAGCACTATCCAGAGCCTCAATCCCAGCAATAGATCCTGGGGCCAATCCTCTAAACCACTTCCTCACTTCACCATCCAGGCTCTGGACGAAAACTCTCATCCATACATCCTCGTTTTCAATATTGAGGTTGTCTTCATAACTGTAGAAAGTAGCTAGGTGCTCTTCAGTAGTTAAGTCTCCTTCCCCAGTGAACTTGGGCATGTATTTCAGGTAATCTCCAGCAGGGAGGGGATTCATAGGATGGGGAAGAACTAAGGGAGCATATCTGGTAGCGACTATAGCATCCATTATGTTGAGAGGGGGATTAGCACCAGCCATAGGTATGTTAGGTGTAGGAGAACTTGGAGGAGAAGGAGTTCGCAAAGGGGTTATTGAGGATAAATCTCGAAGTGGGGTGGGAAACAAGAGGTGATTCAGAGAACAGGCTACCGAGCTCCAGTCAGTAGGTGCTCCTCCTTTCACAGGAGTAGGGAAATCTTCTGAGGTCACGGGTCTACGCCAAGGCGCAGCTTCAGGGGAGAGGGGAGTGACAAAATCTTGTCCCTCTGATCCCAGACTGAGAGGGGAAAACTCAACAGGAACACTCCCAAAATTTAAGAAACAGGAAACTGCAGAGACAGGCCTGTCAAAAATCCGAGGAGGAGAAAAAGGAGCTCCAACAGAAGGATATGGTGGATTCCCTGGTTCAGTGATGGACGCTTCTTCTTCGGAGGCCTTTCCCTTTCTGAGCACCGCCTCTGGATCTGTTTCAGGTGTAGCTAGAGGCAGTTGTGGGTGAGACCGCGTATGCCTGCCTCTGAAAGCCACAATTAACAGAGCAGGTTCTCCCCAGCGGAGTCGTCACAATGGAGTCGCGAGGTGAAAAATTAGCAATCTAAAAGGCTCTGATGATCCTATGCACCTTCGGATTCAGAGACTCAATGTCGTTCTACTCAGGGAAAATCTTCAATTCCATCCCCAACAACGGCGCCAGAAATGTTAGCGTTAGAAGTCACTCCTGGATTGCTTGCAGGAGCAGAGCCCAACGCCCATCAATTTATGTCACGATTTGTTTATAAGGGGTGATCAAATGGAGATAATGGCTCTAGGAGGTATCACTCTAACTCAGGGACTGAGTCTGGTACATAAGGGACCGAGGAGGTCTGGAATCCTAACTTCAGCCAATGGGTTGATTTAAAGATGAACAGGTGGAAGACTTAAAATAAAGTGAACAAACAGCTTTGGGCATCAGGCTTGCAGCGGTTTATAGAGGAAAAACTCTGAAAACATGATCCTCCTGGTTCAGGGCTTCAAGAAACTGAAAAAGGACTTGACTGGATCCTCCAATTCCAAGTCGGTCAGCGTCAAGGAAATCACAGGGACTGATTAGAGGCTCCATAACTATTACAGTGATCCATTACAACATCATCCTATAATAGTTACATCTCGACTGGATCCTCCAATTTCGAGCTGCTCTAACACAGTGTAAACAAAGATATGATAGAAACTGGCATTCATAAGGCAAGAAGTCTCCAAAGCTCATACATAACCAGAACAACAATGCTTCATTAAAAAATTTTACAACCAGGGAGCTCTGCTCAACCATCGACCCCATTACAAAATGGCAAAAATGCCTACATATACTTGGAACAAAACACTGGAAGCTAAATCGAGACATCGCATTGAAGACATTACGTCTTCACATTTACTGAGCATGTAGTCTCTGGACGTTCGTGAACTTCAGTCAAACGCAATCGCATCCCAAAGGACCTGGGATTGGATTGACCAGCTTGCATTCATTCCTTGGTTTTCCATTTATGGTGGAAATGATGTCCAACCACCATCAACTGCTGTAATAACTACTTCATTGGGATCGGGAAAATCCCAGGTGGATTCTGCTCCTTCAGGACATGGAGGCGCTCAGGATGACTGGAGGTCTTGATTATGAGGAGGTGAACGGACGGTGACCGGGCGAGGGTAGCTAGACACGCTAGATGCAGATACGGGGTGAGGAGAGGCCACACGAATGGATGGCAGAGGGAAAACGATAGGGAAAATGCACATGGCAGCATTCATGGGTTTTGAAGTGTACGAGCCAGGTGGAGGAACTCAAGGGCCAGAGAAACTGTGGATGGCATGACACGGGGAGAAGACGTGGCGGCGAGGGACAGATGGCGGATGTATGTGACAAGGCTTCGGGATTTCAGGGATTGGGATTCAGGAGTTTGAAGTGCGCGAGTTCCTTGCTTCCAGGATCCCCGATATCCCGATATGCAATGAGCTCCTTCTCCCGGGAATTAGCCCCTACCGGCTAGATCATAGTCCATATGACCTGTCCCTGCGCAACTGTGGTCCAACTTTCCATCGGGATTTCGACGTTCTTGATGACACGATGTTTGTGTCCACTAAACTTGTGATTCCCCGAAACCCGATAGCTTATGGCCGTTGACTTGTTGATGGTCAGCTCCTTGGTGCATAGCCTGCCACCTGTCTTCCACTATTGAAATCTACCCCCGATATCGGGAAATCGGGTATCGGGATATTGGGATTTCTGCTGCTTTGTGCGCGGGACTTTCAATTCCCCGATCCCCGACTCTGTGGGATCTCTCGCCACGTGCCTCTGGATCGGACGACCTGTATTCAACCTCTAGAGAGAAGAGAATTCTTTTCTGCTAAATGTCGAGTAGATGGCAACTTCGACACCCCGATAACAGTTGATTTTCTTTGCAGACGGATCTCGGCTGTCAATGGCAAGACTTTGCATGCTCACTTGATTTGATACTTGGAGAAAAACAAGAATTCTCTCGAGCTGCGCTTGAGCACTGCGTGCAACTTGCAGACCCGCGTGCTTCTTGAACCAGTGACAAGATTTATCGTTAACACTTTGAACCAATCTATGAATCCATGCTCTCGTTCATACTATCTAAGACTCTACTTTCATAACTGTCCATAACGCTGACCCATTTATCACTATACTATCATGAAGTATTGATTAATCCATTAAATTTTACTTCTGCTAACTAACTGCTCTGGATCTATCTTCTCAAACTATGCAAGTTGCTCGAAGGATGGTTCTTTGGTCTGTCACAACTATCGCGTAGACTCCCCCTGTATAATATTCATATTACCTGGGATTCTCTAAGCGGGATGGCTCGCAAAAATTCCTGCTCTGATGTGTATTCATCTTTATCTTCATTGGTAGATCCATCATCATCTTCATTGGTAGATTCATCGTCTCTCTAAGCTCTGACTTCTTTCTTTATGTCTGTGGATTCATCTTTCACTACAATGCCTAAAAGTATAATATCTTGAACCTATTCCTTATTTACATGTCCTTCTTTTCTTTCAATTAATTTCCAAACCTTTCTATATTTTACATCTGTCTTTTTCTCTATAGAATTTTCTTCATCTCGTTTTATTGTCAATCTTGCAATCTCTAGGACCCAGTCTTTGTTCACTTGTTCTTTGTGTTTTCTTATCCATGCTTTCTTACATTTGATATCAGTGTTCTCTTTCATGGAAGTATCGATCATGCTTCTACAATCACTAGCTATGTGTCCATAGTTATGACATTTGTAACATTCAATATTACATGGGGCCACATAGGCATTTATTGCTTGAACATTTCTTTTATAATCCCTGCAATCTGCAACCTTTTGTCCAAAGTTAGTACAATAAAAACAATGACCATAAAATAAATTTTCATACCTAGGAGTGAATGATCTTCTTTGTGGCATAATACTTCTGAATTTTTGAATAGTTTTCTTAGATTCAGGTTGACCATGATTCCTTCCTTTGAGTACTTCTGCATAACTCTTTCTATTTTCTTCATTCTTCTTTTATAACAACCTAGAGTGCTTCTTTTCATTCTCTATAGTTGATGTGGATGTTTCTGTCTCTTCAATGTTCTTGTTGAGCTTGACGATTTTACTTCTCAATGTGACAACTTCTTCTTCAATCTTCTCAAGCTCTTCTTATTTCTTCATTATCTGAGACTTCATGACTTCTTTTGTTCTTTTTGCTTCTTCAAGATGAATTTTTAATGCAATTATTTCTTCTTCAAGTCCTTTCTCTTCTTGACCAAACTCTGCCTCAAGCTGTTTTATATCGTTAGTTCTTTCCTTATGATGATCTGTCAATATCTTCTCTCTCATTTCTTCTTCTTCCTTCTATGCTTCCATGTTGGCTTCCAAATACTGCTTTTAATATTCAAGATTTTCTTCAATCTTTCTGGTTTCTTCTAGTTGAGTTCTTAAGTTCTTGATGACCTGTTGGGCTTCTTAAAAAATATGAACACTTTCCTTTTGTTTCATCAATTCTTTCTTGAGTGACTTCTTTTCTTCTCTTATTTTATCTAAAGCACTAATCAATTCTCTGGTGATTATGTACTCTTCATCTCCTGAATCTGTATGACATGGTGAACATAATTATTTTTTATCTGTATCTGCATCTTCTTTGGAATTTTCTGAATCTGCGATGGGTGAAGAACATATGTCATGTAGCTTATCCCAAAGTTCTTTGGTTGATGAACATTTACCAAACTTTTCTCTTACTGTATTAGGTAATCCTTCCCAGATGAAATCTATTGTTATTTTGTTATTCTTCTTCAATCCCTTCTTGGCTATAGTCTTTTCCCTTTTTGAACTATCATATCCTGTAATAACTGATAGCCAAATATAACGTCCTTGTGCCTATCAAAATACTTCTGTCCTTTTGCTCCACATCTCATACTTAAACCCATTCTAACCATTAGACATTGGTACTCCATTCTCAGAATAATCCATGATCTCCTTCCAGTGGTTAAACTGTTTTCTGAAGGAACCGACTCTGATACCAATTGTTGGATTACTGAGAAGGGGGGGGGGGGATCAGTAAGAGCAATTTAATCCTTTTTAACCATATAATGCAAGTGTTATATCAGTGTAGCATTATCATCCAATAATTTCAGAGTAAATAAACAATGAACAAATGAGCAATCATACACATATAGAGTACACCAGTGTTTTTACGTGGAAACCCAAAGTGAGAGAAAACCATAAAATGTTTTTCCTTATATGTCTTGAAGAATTACATTCATTGTAAGCACCAACTTCCTTTGTTTTTCAGCTGCAACTAGAAGGAGGCTCCAACCCCCTAGTTTCTCAGGCTACAACCTGAGGGAAGATCCAACTCCCCAATTCTCTGGCTACAACCAGAAGGAGGATACAACCCCCTAACTTCTTCGTCTACAACCAGAAGGTGGCTACAACCACCTGTCATTGCCCCATCCAACCACCCTAAAATATAAATGCCAAATATAGACAACCTGTCATTGTCACTGAATCAACCACTGCCACTTTCAACCGGCCACTGTCAACGTATACCAATAACCTATAACAACCTGTACCAATCAACCTGCACCAAACAACATGTACCAATAACCTTAACCAACACGTAACATGCATCAACCTTGACTCATCAAGATGTACCAACATCATCAACTATACACTTCATGTATGTGCCAACTCATCAACTATACACCTCATGTATGTGCCAAATCATCAACTATACACCTCATGTATGTCCCAACTCATCAACTGCTTGTCTCAACCATGTACCCAACATGTACCTCAACCATATACCAAAGACATACACCAATATAACCATCAAAAGTTTTCTAACAATTCATCACTCTATCCATAAAACAAATACCATAAACCCTTACATCAAACAATGTGCCGCAACCTCACTTTTATGTAGCCTCAAGCTAAACCAACAACTTTAGCAACACATCACAACCAAAATTCCAATACCCATATGCCAAATACCAACAACAAAATACCAATTGTATCCCTCAACAAATCTGATATATGCAGCAATATTGAACATTCAATACCATCTCAAGAGCTAAACCCTAGCTCACAAAATTTACCTCAAACAAGATGTGCCATATCTCTCATAAATAGACCCCAACCATGTTGTTGCCGTGATTTTTCTACCTCACTTTTTCTATCGCGATTTTTCTGCTGCGATTTTTCTGTCGCACATTTTTTGCCGCAATTTTTCTGCCGAGATTTTTTTGCTGCAGTTTTCCTACCACACTTTTTTTGCCACACTTTTCCTGCCACACTTTTTCTATCGCGATTTTTCTGTCGCACTTTTTCTGCCATGATTTTTCTATCTCACTTTTTCTGCAACAATTTTCCTACCGCACTTTTTTTGCCGCACTTTTCTTGCCACACATTTCTCTGTCAATAATACTTGCCCAAATAACCTTTCACAAAATAGATATTCAATGATATTCAATAGGTTCAAGTGTGAATAAATGAGAGAGGCTTGCCTCTTATTTATACTTTCATGTAGCATCCCACTTTCCTTATTTTAGGGAGTTCTCCATTAACTTTGTTATTTAAATAATTTATTTTGCAAACAATTTGACTACTTTGACCTTTTTGGGCTTCTAGATGACTCATGAGGGTTCTCCAACTTCACATGGCCATAACTCTCTAACCGTGAGGAGTTATATGACGTTCCACATACCACCAGAAAAATGGCATGACATGTACTATCCATCTAGAATAGTCTTACCCACAAATATATCAAAACTCATACCATTATCTATCAAACAAACTTGGGTCCATTACCCAAACCTTTGTGCTACCGGAATTCGCTACCAGAATTTCTTCAAGGGTTGACATCAATGACAACCAACCCAATTAATCAACAATTAGCTTCTTGCATGTAGTTCTATAGGCCCATAACATTGTTGGTACCTTCAAATCCTATTCATCCATGTTTACATTACAAATCTTGGTCAATGCATTCTCCAATATCTTGTTGAATTCTCCCACTGTTCCATTCACCTGAGGATGATAAGGAGTGTTCTTTTGATGATATATCTCAAATTATTCCAACATTTCCTGGATTGTGTTGTTGATAAAGTGAGTCCCCTAATCACTCATCAATATTCTTGGACATACAAACCTTGTAACTACATGTTCAAACAAAAAGTGTGTTGCAGTCTTTACGTTGCAATCCTTCACTAGTGTTGCATCGACCCATCTGGTCAAGTATTATGTTTTTTTAATAATATATCTAGCTCCTGATCTTTTGGATGGTGTATTAATTGAAACTAAAAATTCTACTTCCCACTTATCAAACACTTGCAAAGTTACTTGAGGTCTCAATGGAATCTCATCCCTCCTGGTTGGATTTCCAACTCTTTTACAAACATCACAGTTTTGACAGTACTCCTTTGCATCCTTATGAATTGTTGGCCACCATAATGTTGCGCACAATACCTTATGCGTGGTAGCTTTCCCTGCATAATGTCCTCCCACAATTCATGTATGTGCTTCTGCTAAAATGATAGGTCATTCATGCTCCATAAAATATTTCCTCAAAATGTTGCCAGCACCTAGTTTGTTTAAGTGACCTACAATCAATTGGTAGTCTGCAGCTATAACCACCAGATTTTTCTTCTGTGCAGTATTAAATTCTGTTGGCACAAATCTTGTAATCAAAAAATCAATAATGTCGTCAAAATATCCATCAACTATCTGTATTGAAAACAATTGTGCATCCTGGAAATTATCCTCCAAGTTACTTGGCTCTTCTCCATTAGTTATCCTAAACAGATGATCTGGTCGTAGATTCAATCTGTCAGGCTTCACCACAACTTCAAAGTCAAATTCCTAAAACAGTATTAGCCATTTGCATATTCTTTCCCCCAACACTATATTATTAACTAAATATATAAGAGAAGAATGATCTTTAAACATATTGAAATGTTTCCCTAACAAATAATGTTTGAATTTCTACAAGGCATATACCATGGCCAATCCTTCCCTTTCTGTAGTATTTTAGTTATGTTCTGAATACGATAATTTTCTTCTTGAAAATGATATAGGGTGATCTATATCGCCTTCTCCTAGTTGTGTCAATATTGCTCCTAATGTTACTGCAGATGCATCCACATGCACATGAAATTATTTTGCCCAATCTGGAAACACTAAAATCTATGTTGTCACCATCCTCTCCTTCAAAATATCCAAACTCTGTTGGCATTCATCATTCCATTGATACTTAATGTCCTTCTTCAACAATTTCTGCCTTGGTGCAGTAATTTGTGCATATCCCCTTATAAACTTCTTGTAATACCCTGTATGACCAAGTGTACTCTTTAACGAGCACACTAAATTTGGTGATGGTAAGTTTACTATGATGGAAATTTTAGCAAGATCAACTAGCAGACCATATTTACACACCACATGCCCTAACAAGATTCCAAAAGGTGCGTTGAAAATGCATTTCTTAATATTCAATGAAATTTGACACTATCTACATCTGTCTAAAATCAGTCTTAACACTTCAACATGATCCTTCAGTAAACTAAACATTGTCCAATCATCTAAGTAAAATTCCAAAAACTTATGAATAAAGTTTTTAAAGGAAGCTACTACTACCCTTGAAAAAATTGTTGGTGCATTCTTCAACCCAAATGGCATAATTGTATACTGGAATGATTCCCATTCTATAGAAAATGTTGTCTTGTGTTTATCTTTTGGTGCTATCCTAATCTGATGATATCCCGAAAACCCATATGTAAATGAATAAGCTTCTCTAACTCCTACATTCTCCAAAACTTCATCTGTGAATGGGGTAGGAAAAGGATCATGCAAGCACGCATCATTCAATTTTCTCAAATCTATGCAGATCCTGAATCCCCCTTGTTTATTTTCTTCCACTACCATAGGATTGATCCATTCTGATTCTTCCACGGGTTTTATGACACTAGCCTCTAACATCTTGTCAATTTCTACTTTGACCTTCTCCTTGTACATTGGATTTAACCTGTAGGGTCTATGTCTTATAGGTCTAGCATCTGGCTTCAAATGGATCTCCATCTCTCCTAGTTCTTCTGTTAATCCCTTCATCTTTGAAAACATCGCTGGAAACAAATCATTATACTCACATAGTAACTCTGTGATTCTTTATACTGTCTGATTATCCCAATAATCTCCAATGCTTGCAATCTTTGGGTTTTATATAGTTCATTTGTTTACCTTCTTGATCTTTAATGGTGCAACACAATCTTCTGAATCTAGATTTGAACCTTCTACCTCTCTCTCTCCTTCAACTTCTGGGATTTGGATATTGCACAGGTTTTCTTCTATTGGATCTTCTTCTTCTGTGACATGATAACAGTGTAGAAACTATCTAACTATCTATTTCTTATGATATGTTTTCATAATCTCCACTTAAGGTTCTTCAAAAATCTTGCCTCTTACTACCTTTAGTGTTGGATCCATCTCTGGACTTTCATGCTCAAAGGCAAATGTAATCACAAAATTCTGATGTATCTCTTCCCAATTTTCAATTTCTCTACGTTGTTCTTGTTCTGTGTACCAGTTCTTTGGAATTCCTTCGAATGTGTGAATAAAATTATGTGGCCATTCATTTGGTGGTACTAATCCCCATTGAATTATACATATTTATACATGTTCTCTGGGTTGTCCAATTCCATCATACTTATCCTCGTATATATGCTCCTGCTCTGCGTCGAATCGGATGTGCAGTAATCTCTTACATTGATACCAATTGTTGATATTTTCCTTATGTGTACCCCACCAATGGGCAGGTGTCACTTTCAAAGCAATATCTAATACTAGTAATATTTGATTTTCTACTACTTCTAATTCAAACTTCATAAAAAATTATTATAATTCATTCAAACCATAAAAAGTAGGAGGTTCTCTTATCTATGAACCAATCCATCTTAGCACGTGCATCATTTTGGCACATCTTCGGGTAGATATTTCATGTAATCGTTTATGTTAGTTCTTCGGTCCCATGTCAGAGTTTGAAGCACAATAACTAATATTACTCCTCCAACTCATCATTCCATCTGCAGTTGAGTTGATATAATCCCCTTTGTGTGTGGTAGTTCTATATAATTGATTTATGTCTTCTGTAATAAAAATTTTTGTCACAGGTTCCACATACCTTCCTCCTTCTTAGGGATCTAATGGCATAATAACTTTGTATTCTCTAGATTCAAATATAATGTTTCTAGTCTTCAAATTGAGAATAGTCTGGTTATCAAAATCCCAATCCAAACCCAACAATGTTGGATATCGTGAAGTGTTATATACTATGCCAATCACTTCAAAGTATTCCATGGTGTACACACCATATAGATCTACTGGTATCCCCTTCAATATACCAATTGGCACCACTCTATGTTGATTTTCTAACTTCAACTGAATAGGTGAGAATCTCAATGTAGGTTCTCCCATAGCTTCTCTTGTCTTCTTTGGTAGAACATTGACTTCAAACCCTAAGTCTAGTATAATATCCCTCATATTAAAATCTCCAATGTTTTCATTCAACTTGAATTCTCTACTTGTTCTTCTCTTCTTACAGACTTGATTAACCCTCTTGGTTTTTAATTTCATTTATTCTCCAGAATTACACTTCTCTAACAAACATTGTAATATTTGTAAAGAATTTTTGTCATTCAACAACTTCACACAAGACCCCAAAAAATTTATTAAATTACTCACTTGTTCTGATGGCTTCTCTCTATTATTCTGATCAAATAATGGAGGTATGTCATAGACTGGTATATCATCTACTGGTTTTGTCCCTGAAGTTGATGCAATATTCTCCTTTAGAATCTCTTGTCTAACTTCTTTGAATGTCTCCTTCTCTTTGCGCACATCAAAATTTTGTTCATGTTATGTATTCTTCCTAACCCACCGGTATTGGTCCTAATCCTTCTTTGATACATCTCTTCATGTGTATTCTCCCCCTCTAGTAACTATGTTGATCTTCTTCCCATCCTGTTCTTTTTTTTCCACAACAACCCAGTGAACGTTCTGATTTTTTTGGTTCCTCTTATCTTGTATATTTACCAGAAGTGTCAGACAATATATTTTCTCATGGTCTATTGTGTGACAATACATACATGTCGCAGGTGGTTGTGGACAATCTCTTGCATAGTGTCTAGGTTTCTGACAGTTGTGACAAAGTACAAGTCCTCTACTTCCTATGAAGCCTCTTCTTCCACGACCTCCTCCTCTGAAGCCTCCTTTCTTTCCTTGATTGTCTCTACATGGTGTATTATATTGTGGTCCTTGATTATACTACAGTTGCACATTATTGTACTATGGTGGCGTTGCACATTGTTGCACATTTTTATACTGCAGTGGTGCTCCAAACTATTGTGTGTTGTTGTACTATGGTGGTGCTGCAAACTGTTGTGCATCGTTATATTGTAGTTGTTGTGCATTATTATAATGTGGTTGTTGTGCAGGTTGTGTTGTCATTAATTTATCCTGCACCCTATATTCATCTGATGTCCTCTCTTTCATTATCTCCAAGGTTCTGCAATCCTTGTCTTTGTGTCCAACTGACTTGCAAAAATTACAAAATGTACTCTTTGGTAGTGTTTGATACTTTTGCATCATGGGATAATGATAGGGATCATGCCCATTTATTTTTCATATCTCACACCATGGTCCTCATGATGATAATGGATTTGGCATCCCTATTCCTATATATTGCGCAGAGGTTGGACACTCATTCTTATGATGACCTTATGTTCTGTAAAATGTGCACCAAACATCCTCCCTCTTTTCCTTTCCCTTATTCTAATTCAATTGAAATGTTAAGTTATTCAGGTCTGCTCTTAGCTCTTCCAGAGTTGGATCTATTTGCTTATATTGATTTTCCTCTAATTGCAAGGCTTCTTGCAAAGCCTCAACTTGACTTTGGAAATTTTGTTGCCTCAAAGGATACTTCAAGTGTGGCAATAAAGAAATAACAAATAAATGTCTATGTTGCATACCAGTAATAGGGAAGTTCAACTTACCTTTTAACCTTTTGAACTTCTAGTCAACCTCCAATATTGATTCTCTTGTTTTCTTCTTAATCTCTATCATTTCATTCATGAATTGATCCTATGAACTTGGTTTCTGAAATTAATTTATTAATTTCCTCTTCACCTCTGCAATGGTTGTAGGTGCTCCCATTGGATTATTTACCGTGAGACCCATATACCAATCCAATGTGTGTTCTCTGAATGTGATTTCCAACTACACAAACTTTGTATCTTCATCTGTAATATGCTTAGCTTCCCATATCTTCTCACAGATAAACAGATGTTTTTTTGGGTCATTTGAACCTTCTCCTAGGAGCTTTGGTAACCTAATAGTTGGATTTCATCCTCCCATTGTGAAGTTTGTTGTACTACCACCTCCGTGCAGTGTAGATACTTGACTACTACTTATTGAACTTACACTTTTGCTTGAGTTTCCACTGGACCCACTGTTGTAGGAAAATCTGCCTGCGGACAAGTAGATCGACCTCTAAGGCTTGACCTTAACCCTAGACAGAAAAATGCTTATCGTGGACACTGACTTCCTTTCAAATCTATCTAAGCCTAATGCATGAGAAGGAAGGATGATAGAAGTACCTTTTAACTGACGTTTGTCCCTGCACGCTCTGAGTTGCGCTCCAATCTTTTTGCTCCTCGATGAGGTCTACGGGCAAAACAAGATACGACCACTTCCTACTCTACTGACATTAGCTTGAAAATAGATCTATCAATAAATGATAAGTTTATGCAACATCAAACACAAACTAGAAAGAAACATGCCAAGCTTGTCATATTAATGAGAATGACGACAGCAGTGCTTACAATCGTAGATGCGAGTGCGGTAGCTTCGTCGAGTCCTCTTCGTCTAACCCTTGCATGAAAGATCCACAACCTGGATGAAAACAGCTTCAATGATTTCTCTCCTTGGGCTGACTGCAAGTCTCCTCCAAGATCATAAGTTCCATATGCTCAATTCTCCCCTCTCTTCATCACCATAGAGCTTGCTTATATAGATTGGGAAGGGCCTAACCACTTGAGTTATGTTTAGAACCAGTTGAAAACCTCCTCCTTGGATCAGAGATCTTTTGATAAAACCAAGAAATCGAGTTCAACCGCCTCCCAAACTCGAATGATTCTCCCCTTATTCTTCTCATCGGGCTAACAAGTTACCCAGAATGGAGAGCGCTCCCTCAGAAGGGGCACCAGAGTGCTAGAACGCTCCAGAGAAGGTCAAGGGAAGCGCCAGCGCTTCAAATCTGGGTAGCGCTTCTGTAAAGGGGTGGAGAAGCGCTACAACACTTATGAAACATGGTAGAAGGGTGCCAGCGTTCCTCAGGCAGTTTTAGAGGAGCGTTCCCCTTCCAAACTCTTAATTAAGAAGCCCTCTTAGGTGTTAAGAGATGTTTGTCTTCAATGAACCGGTTTCTTCCTTCAAACCAAGCACATAAGATGTTTCAAGTGCCCCTTTAGTGTCGTCATTGTGATAGGATGATTCAACAACGTTTGCGACACTTGCGACAAGTGAGAGGCATGTGCGACACTTATCCAGTTGAGTGATTTTGAGGTGTAACAGAATGCCCCCCAAAGTATGAAGTCAGAAGATGCGGACTGATGAATGAAGTACTTTGTAGATGTTTAAGAAAGGGTTTAGACTCGGAGAACCTGACGGAAGCTGCACACAAACATCCAACCAATATCATGACATATATCAAAACCCAAGGCAGGCATACCTATGCTTGGGAGATCGAGACTCGTGAGGTATGACCGCCAAAAAATACACTGCGGATCCATAATTGTATTGAAAAACAGGAGTATAGCCACCAAAGATACAATGTGGATCTATACTGTAGTGACTCAAACTGATTGTAGCCACGAAGAATACACAGTGGATCTACGAGATGATAAGACATAGCCACGACCAATACAAAGTGGATCTATGTAGTAGTGCATGTGACATTATCCAATAGAACTCCTTCGCAACCTGGGCGAAGCATATATCAAAGTAATGGCTCAACCCAGGGTCTTCATACCAATCCCGATATGGTACGAATCTGACCATGTGAATGGATGTCTTGATGTCAAACATGGTAGAAACCACTTGATTACCGGTTAATGAGGTAAACCGTTAACAACTGCGGGGGAGATCACCATTAATGTCGATGATTCCCAAGGTACCCTAGTACATTCCAGCGAATGTGAATAAATGAGCGGAGGTCGAACACTCGTGGAATCATTCGATCAGGGGTCAATGATGTAAACCCACTGTCGAATGTGAGGAGGCCTGCCATTGAGGCATGCAGGTCCCAAAGTACTAACTAGTTTCTAAGTCTAATTCCTGGATAATGTGTTGGAG
>ML779893.1:244009-295675 GCA_009831015.1 Picea engelmannii | reverse complement strand
TGCAAGTCTCCTCCAAGATCATAAGTTCCATATGCTCAATTCTCCCCTCTCTTCATCACCATAGAGCTTGCTTATATAGATTGGGAAGGGCCTAACCACTTGAGTTATGTTTAGAACCAGTTGAAAACCTCCTCCTTGGATCAAAGATCTTTTGATAAAACCAAGAATTCGAGTTCAACCGCCTCCCAAACTCGAATGATTCTCCCCTTATTCTTCTCACCGGGCTAACAAGTTACCCAGAATGGAGAGCGCTCCCTCAGAAGGGGCATCAGAGTGCTAGAACGCTCCAGAGAAGGTCAAGGGAAGCGCCAGCGCTTCAAATCTGGGTAGCGCTTCTGTAAAGGGGTGGAGAAGCGCTACAACACTTCTGAAACATGGTAGAAGGGCACCAGCGCTCCTCAGGCAGTTTTAGAGGAGCGTTCCCCTTCCAAACTCTTAATTAAGAAGCCCTCTTAGGTGTTAAGAGATGTGTGTCTTCAGTGAACCGGTTTCTTCCTTCAAACCAAGCACATAAGATGTTTCAAGTGCCCCTTTAGTGTCGTCATTGTGATAGGATGATTCAACAACGTTTGCGACACTTGCAACAAGTGAGAGGCATGTGTGACACTTATCCAGTTGAGTGATTTTGAGGTGTAACACCCACGTCCTGTAAAAATCCTTCTACCACTAATCACTTGCTAGTTAACAAGTTTTTTTTCTTCAGATGTCTTATTCGCACATGGGGTTGTGGGTTCCACATTAAATCATATCTAGAATGGAGAGCCTTCTTCTACATCGGACCCATTTCCTCAATTTTCCATGTCGCATGGAGATCCTCTACCTCTTTTTCATCACTTTCTAATCCCTCTCGCTCAACTACTACCCTCTTTTTCTTATTGATCTTATATTGGTAGGGTTATCCATTGCATGCCACTCTCGCTTTCCTTATTATTTCCATGGTTTGTTCCTCATCCATCATTATTGGGTCCATTTCTTCCTTCTTTTGGCCTTCGTCCAGAGCCCTCTCCATATCTCATATCTTCCTTAGTTCTTCCCCCAACTCCCCCATGTATGCAAAGTGATTTGGTTGTCTGATTCCATGGTCATCACGCATTTATCATACAATAAGATCTTGATCGACGTGTAAAGAGACCTAATGTACCTCCTTCTATATCCCTTCAAGAATTCTTGCTCGACAACAGTATATGACTTCGTTGTATCGAATGAAAATTAAGTAATAAACCCTACAGTAATAATGTCTAACCAAAACTCCAATGCAAGTGTGAATTTATTGTTAACCCATTCCAACCACACGATATTCTCAGCAATCCACTCTATTAGCCTTATCTGATTAGTCAGACAAGTATCCTTCAACCTCAATAACCACTCATGTAATAACTCTGGAAAATAATAAAAATATGCCTCATGCAAATCAATAAACACATACCTCTGCAGATACTAGAGCGGTGTATATCTAGAGATTCTATTATCTTTCTGTGCAAAATCAAGCTTCTTTTTCTCCGGCCATATTTCAATATCTTGCTTTGTAGGATTACGTGGCCTAAAAATTCCCTTATACCACTACATTCTCTTCATTAAATCCCCTCCAATTCGATCTACTGAGTTCCAACCGGCAAAATAACCATTTTTTGGATGTATGGGTTGACCCGGGTTCTACCTTAGTTCTTCAAAAAAACCATAGAAACCATTGACCCCTTTGGTAAACCAGAAGGAAACATTGCGCAGAGAGTGCACAGTGTAGTCTCACCTGAGATGGCTTATAGGTGATTGGATGACCCAAGTGTCTGCAATCATCAAAGGGATGGAACTCATGGGAATTTTAGGCATACTAGACTTATTCTACTTCAACATTCATGCTACCATATCATTATTCATCAGATCTACTATTCTATCCATTCAATAACATTCATTCTACAAAAAACATCACACTATTATATTGCGCATTGTAAATAAACTTCAACATATTCATCCATTTATTTATTCATTCATCGTCAAGCATATAAAATAAACACCTAAGAAATAAAAATGCGTAAAGACACCATTTTTATCGTGGTTCACCCTGCCTGGGCTACATCCATAAAGATATTCTGCTTATTTATTATTCTTCACAAAAAAGGTCATGCACTACGTGCATTACATCATGGGTTTAGTACTGGTGAGGCTGACTAGTGTTACACCAAGCTCCATATCTTGCAACCTTCCCCTCAGTTGCAATTCATCTAAATCCACCTTATCTCCTCAATTATTCAACAAAACAAATACTTCAACTCAAAACTCAGAAAGGTGCTCAAAGTACTTCTCTCATACAAAACTGATCCTGGTCCTCTAGCTACCTCATACATCCTCTATTTATACTTTAAAAGTGGGTAAAAACCCTTACATCATACCCCAAAACCCTAATTCTACATGGACTCAACTTGTCCGCATTCTAACTTCCTTCGTGCGCTAATCCATAATTTTGTCGCGTTTTTTTTCCTTTGTTCCTAGTGCACTACTTTCTTTGCTTTCTTGGTCCATTCTGCCTTGTTTGATGTGTTGTATCTCGAACCTTACTCCAAAATTTCCTGCTCCAACACTACTTTTAGGATTAGGTTTTCTCCATTTCAAATATGTCAAAACTCAAAGAAACTTCAATACATGGGAATAGTGACTCTTTAGCTCGGGGTAAACAATATGACTATGTTCATAGGAAATAATGTTGGTGATATTAGATTGATCCAGATTTATGAGTGGAATGAAAGGAATAACAGACTGAATACAATAACACATAGATATGGAGAACAACAATAGATATCCAGTGAACAATAACTTCTATTGAATAAATAAAATAGGTTGAAACTATAAAATTGCATAACTGGAAACAACTTACTCGAATGGTGGTAGTTATCTATGAGAAGAGATATGGCTTGCTACATGCATCCGTTTGAGAAAAATGATTACAATGAGGCTCCAAAGGCCCTTTTAAGATTATTCATGAATTCCAAAACCCTAGACATCCAAAAACCTAACCCTAGGAGATGAAACACCAAAAGTTATGTGGGCCCCAATGGATAAGTTGGTACCTCAACTTCCTGGGGTCATAACTTTTGCATACAACCTCCATTTTAGGCGCATGATAACCTGTTGGAAAGGTCTTCTTGAGAAATACACATTATTTCATCAAACTCTGACTCTATCTACAGTTTGACTATGGCAAGCAAAAAAAACATTTTTTAGGGCCCTAAAATGGCCCTAGAAGTACAGAAAGATGTGATGACATGAAAACTTCAAAAATAGTCCAGTTGGATTAGGTGGGATACCACCAGTCTCCACCTGGAAGATGTGTAGGGATTCAAATAGCTCTGGAAGTGTATAACCCACAATTAAAAATAAGTACATATGAACGTGTTGAACTAAAAACTGTCAAGAGGAGCTAGTTGGAATAGGTGGGTGGCCACCAATATCCACCTAGATCAGCCCTCCCCCTTAGGAAGCAATGGTCTCCATTGTGTTGAGTTCCCCCATTAGGTGAGGAAAATTCTACTGAATTTGGCCCCAGGTGAGCCACTTTCCTTGGTGTAAGGAGTTTCCCTTCCTTGACAACTCAACAAATCTGAATCCTTTTCTGGAGAGTGCCCTTGACCCATGTGTCCACTATTTGATCAGTGGATTCTTGTTCCATGCATTCAGGGTTGATCACTATTGGTTTCAATTGTTTTGCTATCTATGAGGTGTCCAATAATGGTGGAAAATATGGTAGAAGGAGGTCCACATTGAACATTGGGTGCAAGCCAAGGAAGGGTGGAGTGTTGAGCTCAAAATCATTGCTACCCGCAACCTTGGTGATAGTGTAAGGCCCATAGCGAACTGGGAGGAGCTTATGATGGGGCCCTGTAAGGTTCTATTTCTGCAAATGTAACCAGACCTTGTCTCCCACCTAAAACTGGTGCGGTACCCGGTGTTGATCATGGCGCTGCTTGTACTTAGCATTAGATTTCTGCAAAATCTCATGGACCTATTGGCGGATGTGTTGAATTCGCTCAATGAATTTGGTGGCTTTGTTGGCATCAAAATGAACATGGGAAGATTCTTCCTATGTGGTTGCAAGAGGTAGTGCAACATCAATGGGACCCAAGGGTTGGAATCCCAATCCTACCTGAAATGGGCTATGGTCAATGGAGCTATGGAGAGAAATGTTGTAAATGTGTTGAACATAGGGAAGACTCTCATCCCATACTTGTGGATGATTATAGTTGTACATGCGGAGAATGTGCACAATCATTCGATTGATGACCTATGTCTGGCCATCAGTTTGGGGGTGGAAAGCAGTGGATTTAGTGATCTTGGTTTCCAACAGTGACCAGAGACTCGACCAATTTTTTTTGAGAAACCTATTGTCCCAATCTGAGGTGATAGTCTATGGTATCCCAAAATGGACCCACACCCATTCGAAGAAGAGGTTGGCAGTATCTATCATTGTGATACTCTTCTTGCAGGTTGTGATAATGGCCATCTTCAAAAATCGATCAACCACAACAAATACACAATCATTGTCATGTTGGTAGATAAAAAGACAGACATGTAATCCATCGATATGGATTCCCAAGGACTCTCAAGAGTAGGAAGAGGGTTGTATAATTCTTGCTTCTTTATGGATGGCTTGGAAATGGAACAGTCAGTGCAAGATTTGATATAATTGTTGACATATTGTCGAAGTTTTGGCCAATAAAAATGTTTATGTATAACGACCATAGTTTTCACCATGCCAAAATGTCCTCCCATCCGACTATAGTGAGCCTCCCAAATCATCTTTGCATGATTTCTTTTGGGAGCATAGAGGTAACCTAGATGTCATAACATTCCATCCTAGATGTGAAAATTGGTGACATTTGCTCCTGTACCCAAGAGTTGATAGGTGGTGGTGAATTCAAGTTCACATTATTAAAGTTGGGGCCACTCAGATGCCTCATGCCCATAGGAATGGAGCACTATGGTGAGTGCAGCAATGGAGGAAGACTAAGGCAGTCAACAACATGATTTGAGCTCCTTGTTTTATACTTGATGTTGATATGGAACTGATGTAGGTATGTGGACCAGTTTTGATGGCGGTCATTCTACAACTTCCCCTGTGTCTGTATGAACTGCAACGGATTGTGATCAGTGTGGATGGTTGTCTCCTTTCCTAGAACATAATGTTTCCATTGACAATGTGCTTGCACAATGGAATACATTTCTTTGTCATAGAAGGGTTATTTCCAGACAACATCTGAGAGTGTCTCACTATGGTATTCTACTGGACGACCATGCTGAGTGAGAACTGCGCTGACAACATATTCAGAGGCAACAGTCTTAATATCGAACGGTTGTTGCAGATCAAGTCAGGAGAGTACTGCAGCTAAGCACAAGCGATTATTTAGATCATCAATTGCTTCTTTTTGTGCCTTCCCCCATGTAATTTTTTCCTTGCCACTGCCCTTGGTCACTAGGTTGAGGGCCCATGCAATATGGGAGAATCCCAACATGAACCTTCGGTAGAAGTTGGCAAGTCCCAAGAAGCTCAGAAGCTCAGTTAGTGTGCTCGAGGCTGGCTAATCACGAATGACTTGGATCTTAGTTGGATCCACATGTACCCCATGCTCATCAACAATGCATCCCAAGTATTGGACCTTGTTCTTGACAAAGGATCATTTTTCCAAGTTGGAATATAGCTTTTGCTACCGCAGAGTGCCCAAATCCTATTGAATATGTTGCATGTGCTCCTCCCAAGTTTTGTTGAAGACGAGGATTTCATCCGAATATACCACCACAAAAGAGTTGGTGAAGGGTATCAATACATCATCCATCAATCTCATGAAAGTTATTGGTGCATTTGTTAAGCCAAAGGGCATGACCAACCATTCGAATAGACCTTCTTTATATTTGAAAGTTGTCTTCCATACATCAATTGGTTCGATGGGAACTTGGTGGTAGAGAGACTTTAGATCAATCTCGTTGAATAAATTTTCCCCCTTGAGTTGGTCAAGAAGGTCATCAATTCGGGGAATTGGTTACCGGTTCTTGACTGTGATTTTGTTTAATGCTTTGCAATCAATGCAAACCCATCAGGTCTCATCTTTCTTCTACACCAGCACAATCGGGCTTCTGGAAGGGGAGGATTTGGGTCGAATGTGACCCTTTTGAGGAAGCTCTTGGATCTGTCACTTGATTTTGTCATTTTCCATCAACGAGCGACGATAGATTGGTCCATTAGGAAGCAAGGCACTGGGGGTTAGATTTATTAGATGTTTGACATGGCAGTGCATCAATACCACAGTGGGTGAGGAGAAGATGTATCTATACTCTTCCACGATTATGTCCACTTTCTTATGTTGCAAAGAGAGGTTCTTTGTAGAGGTCATGCATGTGGCGGTGACCTTTTTCTTATTGCGAGCATGGATCACAAAGAAGATGAACTTATAGGTCTATGAAATGACCTTACTGCATTGCTTAGCAGAGATTAAATAAATAGCAGTAGGCGGCGCTACCTCTAGTATCATGTACAATTGTAAACCAAAGTAGTAATAACACGGCGGGGTCTAGACTCATACACAACATGTCGATTCCAAAAATGTGGTTGACCAAAAAGAACATCACAAACTTCAAGGGTAGCAATATCACACAATACCTCATCTTTGAAGGGCTTGATGTTGTAGGGTAGACGACATTGTTGGCTGGCACAGAGATCTCATCCTTGGCGAAGCCAACTGATGGTGTAGGGTTGCGGGAGTGGTGTTATCGATAGGTCCAGTTGCTTGATGACCTCTGTTGAAATCAAGTTCTTCTAACTACCGCTATCGACAATGAAGTGTAGCAGAGTTCCCTTTACCTACATATGTGAGTGAAAGAGGTGTTCCCCTTCCTCTGGTTCTTCTAATTCACCTGGTTGGAATTTTGTGGTAGCGACAGTGGCACTGGGTTCAATATCGATGATATGATTCCCACTTTATAGATTTGATTCAGAGTCAGAATCTACCTCTGACTCAGAAGCTTTCATCTCGTCCACCAGTTACTTCTTAGAGTGACATTATTTGGTGTTGTGCCAAGGGATTTTATGGTATTCACACCATTTTCCCGTGTCCTTCTTCGAATTCTCATTACCCTTCTTGGGTTGCGTCTTGGACTGGTTGTCCTGAGATAAACCATCTTTTCTCTATCCCTTGTTTTGTGGGTTGGGGCCGCTTTTTCCCTTCTTTGGTTGTGATGAGTTTGCAGATCCAAACTCTCACCTCTTCTACTCAAATTTATTCCCGATCTTGATAGCATATATATAAGCCTCACATTATGATGCGATGTCTAGAAAATCCATTTTTGTTTGAATGCATCTATGCAGAAAACCACGGTATTTGAGCACCAGATGTCGTTCAGAGTCTTTGATACCCAATTTGGTGCGTAGGGTATGAAAAATATTGGTGAAATCAGGTATTTTCTGGTCCCTTTTCAGACGTAGTGTGGTCCATCTTGTGTACTAGTCCTCGTAGCTTCCAACAAGGTAGTATTGTTCTTTAATAACATCCATGAAGGAATCCCAGGTGGGGGTGAGTGCAAATATTACAGATTCCTCTATGTCCCTTTTCTCAGAGTAAGTATCCCACCAGTCCTTAACATGGGGGATGTCCTTGAGGAGTAAAAAAGTAATATTTTCCTTGTTGGAAAAATTGTGGAACGAAAAATACCCTTCGAGAAGATTCATCCATTTATCTATAGCATCTGGATCTATCGGTTCTTCAAATAATGGAATATCAAAATTTACTTGTACCTTGAAGGGGGTTGCATGGCTGCTTGATGAAGATGTGTCTCATGTGGGCAGTTGCCGAAGGATTTGTGCAGAGTTTTCCATCATTTTGTTCCTTTGTCGCGCAAGGGATTCCTCGAGAAACATTTTAAAAGGATCTCCTGCTCCATCATCTTTCTTCTCGTCCCCCGTGGGTTTTTTTCAGGAACGACATGGCTAATATTGCAAAGGATCGACTGGTTCAAGTCCCAACTTCTTGTACCCAGATCTTGTCAAAGACATGCATG
Source organism: Picea engelmannii (assembly GCA_009831015.1). NCBI lineage: Eukaryota > Viridiplantae > Streptophyta > Pinopsida > Pinales > Pinaceae > Picea > Picea engelmannii. Next base: position 287,638 of record ML779893.1, on the reverse strand, counting down.
ATGAAAAATAAATGAAAAACAGACTACTTTGATATCACTGATCCAAATTTATGAGAGAAATGAAAGGAATAACAGATTGAATACAATAACACAAATATATGGGAAAAAACAACAAATATTTAGTGAACAATAAATTCTATTGAATAAATAAAATAGGTTGAAACTGTAAAAATGCATAACTGGAAACAAGTTGCTCGAATGGTGGTAGCTATCTCTAAGAAGATATGTAGCTTGCTACGTGCATCTGTATGAGAAGAATGATTACATCGAGGCTCCAAAGTTCCTTTTAACATTATTCATGAATACCAAAACCCTAGACATCCAAAAACCTAACCCTAGGAGATGAAACGCCAAAAGTTATGTGGTCCCCGTTGGGTAAGTTGGTACCTCAACTTCCCAGGGTCGTAACATTTGCATATGACCTCCACTTTAGGCACGTGAAAGCCCATTGGAGACGTATTCTCGATAACTACGCATTATTCCATCAAAATTTGAGTTTGTCTACAATTTGATTGTGGAAAGACAAAAATCATATTTTATGGCCCCAAAATGGCCCTAGAAGTACAGAAAGATGTGCTGAAATGAAAACTTATAAAATAATCTAGTTGGATTAGGTGGGCAGCCACCAGTCTCCACCTCGAATATGTGTAGGGCTTTAGAAAACCCCAAAAGTGTAGAACCCACAACAATAAAGAAGTACATAAGAAAGTGTTGAATTAAAAATTGTCAAGAGGAGCCAGTTGGAATAGGTGGGTGGCCACCAATATCCACCTGGATCATACACCATAAAGCATGTTAGAGTTCGCCAATGAGAGGACATCTTAATGGGAGGCATTTCTAGTTGGGTGAAGATAGTCAATAGGCCATGTACTTCAAATTCACATTAATTTCAAAATGTCTCATATCATGCCATCAAACTCTTCAAGCTAAGAGACTTGAAGCATTATGCCTCCAATTTATTTTTCTTGAAGTATACCAATGGTTCTCAAAGAGCCAAAATGTAATTGGTTTATGGTTAGAGAAATGGAATTTTAGTTTCTCTAACCTTGATGACATACATCCTAGAGGTATTCACTACTTTTGACAAGTTAATAGCTTTCCAATAGTGGTTCATTTTGTTGAAATATACACTTGACACTAAGAGGGGGGGGGGGGTGAATCAATGTCTGGAACTTTTGGCTACTTTTCACACTTTCATAAATTAACTAAATTAACTGAATAAGATATGCAATTCAATTAATTAATCATAAACATCTAAAACACAAATTGTATGAAGTAGATATAATATCTTTCTATTATTTATTTAACTTGTATGAATACATATAAAATCAATCCTTTAATATATTCAACTTCAACTAAATATGAGAGATCCAACTCTCTAATACAAGACCCAGCTTGTAGTTCTCAGATCCAACTAAGAAATGAGGAACCCAACCTTCATAACAAGACCCAGCTTGTTGATCTCAGATCCAATTGAGATGTGAGGAATCCAACCCTCATAACAAGACTCATCTTGTAAATAGGCACCAACCTGATATAATGAACTTCCATTCAATCCATTATATATATATATATATATATATATATATATATATATATCCACCAAGACATGCTTAGGTTCACCACAACTTTTGGTTTATGTAGTATTTCAAATGGTATAGGATTGAACCAATGTGTCTTTTTGACATGAACCATTTCACCTCTTCATTTAACTTAACTAATATTGATTCGAACTTTTTCATCGTGAGTTGATCACATATATGGATCAACTCATTATATCATTCTCATGCTTCAGTTGCGTCCTCAGTTAGCCAACAGATCATATTAGAGCTTTTACCAATTCTCTGTATCGTTATGGTGTTAATTCTCTGTCGAATTACTCTACAGACCTTAAGTTTTTTATAGAAATGAAATATGCATGAGGCGCTTCCTTCAACCCAATGTTCAAATGACTGCGAGCTCAAAACCACAAGCTTATCCATTTTAAGTGTTGTTCATAACACCTCTTCTTTCACCCTTATTCCTCTATCACAAGACCAATGTTGGAAGCAAGTCCTTTGGACTTCGGCCTTCTTTCATTTTATCAAAGTAATACTTCCCGAAGTGAACTTCGTTGAAGTACATATGAGTACTCTCTGTTGACATATTTTTCATATGCCCTTCGGTTAAAACCAATGGCTTAAATTATTTTTTTCGTGTAGTTATTGAACTTGGCCCTCAAGTTTTTTTTAAGAACTTTCACATGACCAAGATCTAGGACTGTTAGACTTAGGCCAACAGGAGCTCTGACTCTCTGGATATTTGAGATTATTGGACTTTGCAAACCTTGTATCCTTCCGAAGTAAATTTCACTTAATTGCGCATACTCTATTCGCTATTATATCAAATGGACGATTTTAATCTTTCGTTGAATGGATGATCCTAGATTACCCATAGGTTTCAACAAAATCGACGATCACAACTTAATCATGAGTTGATATCTACGGTTCATGCTCTTTCAACATAGTGGATTTTAACACTTGGCCACTGTGCACTTTAATCTTGAGTTGACGTGTGTCCATAAACTTCAATAGTCCAGATCATTATGTGTTGCCTCCACCAAGTTAATATTCATGCACGTTTACTTTTTTCACTTTTGGATATCGACCATGGATCTTCCTGCTCAATGGACGATCAGATCTTATTTCAGAGCTTCGACACTCCGGGACTTTGGGTTACTAGAAATTTGAAGTAGTTCAATTCCTCTGTAGGTTTACCTACCAAATAATTCATAAAATGACAGTGATCACTTGTTGTCGGTTAACATCTCATGCTTACACTATTCTTCCATTGTGCTTGATCACCAGTCGAGAATGCTCTCAAATTAGATCAACGATTAGCATTACTTCGTGAATCATGCTTACTCTATCTTTCCACTATGCTTGATCTAATGGTCATGAGATATCCTGGAGGATATTATATCAACGAACATAGTTAGTTTGTGACTTCGGCCTTCGGAGCTTCCGACATTTTTGTAGGTAGGAGAAGTCTGATATCCCCGGAGGTTGTAGTCCCAAGGTGACGTGGTATGTTGATGTCACCTAGGTTGACGTGAACCCATAGTATGTGTGCCACGTGCCACCTTGATTCGTGACTTTCATAGTCCTTATGTGCCACATCGACCTTGACACTTTTCACCATTTGATTGGGCCACATGTCATCTTTTTCTTTTGCCACATGTCTCCCTCCTAGATCATGGATTTTTACTTCGTGGCTTTGGTACTTCGTGGCTCCAATAGTTTTGCACTTTTATATCAACCTTTTAACATCATTGAATGTTGAATATATATCTACCATCATAGATCTTCAACTGCCTTGATCTGATAACCTTTGTTTATTCTGGAACTCCAGCGTTCGGGAGTTCTTGGTTCATCAGGGTTGTTTATCTCCAGAGTAGGTCAAGGCCAGAGTTGACCACTATCTTTCTTAGTGTGCTTTGATAGTTTTCACTCTAGATCAATGGTTGACGCGATTTCCCAATCCAACGGTCAATGAGAGTTCGTGACTTTGGGGCTTCGGCCTTCAAGTAAACTTATATGTTTTAGAATTCTTTTCTTTGGAGTGGTCAGCATTGGAGTTGACCTCCTGATCCAACATCTCGTATTGCTCTCGAGGAGATCTTATATCACGGTATGCATGAGTTCGTTTAATATAAGACACCAGGATATTGTGGCTTACATTGTCCTTCCACTAAACTCAATCGTATGGTCACAAATTCATCCAAAGTCCCTCCTTGATCTAAAGGCTGTCGGGATTTCGTGAATTCACAATTTCATGACTCTGCCTTATCTCCAATGTTCACCGAAGTAGTGAAATTCTGATGTCCTAAAACTTACGCTACCCTTCCACTTGGATTTGATCAATGGTTCTAACTGATATGTTGGTTGCGATTACTCCCGAAATTTGAATGGACTATTAGATTTCCACGATCCTTCACAAGGTATTCTTTTGTGTAGGCTCTGGCTTCTGCGTGATCTGACGGTCCAATATTTTCCCAAGAACTATATCAATAGACAATATTCTTCCTCAATTCTTTTGGAGTTTTACTATGGGGATTTCAATCTCGATAGCACTTCTGTAATGTGTTCTCCCTTCTAAGATTTCCTTCATCCTTTACAAATACCTTAACATTGCATGTTCTAATTACTGTACAATTTTTACTCATGTTTCCATCAATGACAGCCCACAACCAATAAAGCCAACAATATCCCCCTTTGGCATTGAGGGAAACATATCTGTAAAACAAATATTTTTGCTCCCCCTATCAATGATCTCATTTTCAGGTTGGAGGATTGAACTTTTACTTTATACCAAATTTGTTTTACTATTTTTCTCCCCCTTTGACATCAATGATAGAGTTAAACTTTTACTGTTTTTCTCCCCCTGTGAATGTGCCAGCCATTATCTCAATCTCTTGGGATTTATTTTTCAAATAGGTAGTCTTATTGAAACCAATTTTTGTAGTTATCAAGTATTTTAGACCTAATCCAATGAATTCCTCATTTGATGACTAAATTAAATACTCCCCCTAATTTTTTACTATTTCATAGAGTTTTACTATATTCTTCTTTGTCCTCAAGGACAAGGGTGTCAATATTACTAATCTTCTTGATATGTTTCTTTATTCTTCTTAATATTATGATCTTTCATAGGAATACCATTGATCGATACCAATTAATTTAATTTCCATTCTTCAACCAATTTAATATCTTGTTCACAGTCCTTTGACTCTGCAAAAACCAACTTCAACTTTTGTCCCTTAGAAATAAGATTAAATTGGTCCTTTCATCTGTTGTTTGTTAAGTCCTCTTCATAAGTTTTTCATTCTTTTGGAAATTCCTCATTGGGTTTAGATCATGCCATACTTTAGTAGTACTTTGTAGTACTTACACCAAATCATGTTGTAAAATGCTTCTGCCTTCCTTTTATTCATATTTTTTGGTTGAGGGGAAATTTAGTAGTTCATGAAAATAACATTGGAAAACTTCCAAGATTTTCATTGCTCAATTCTTTTGGTTGATGTGTGATTGAAGATTCATCGCTATTTTGTGTAAGTGAAACTTATTCATTTTTAGGTGCCAAATCATCACTCTTTCTTTCTATTTCAGGTTTTTTTCTCCATACATTTTCATGAGATATTTTGTTTGTAGGATCTTTCTTTTCTAGATTTGTTTTTTGAGGCTTGTCATTTATTATTTTCTTACAACCTTCATTATATTTTCTTGTTGACTTGTATGAATTATTTCTCATGGATTGACTTCTTTTTTTTCTGCAGTTTTGAGATTTGTGACCAAACCTATCACAGTTGTAACATCTCATTGTGTGACAAAACTTTGTTGTGTGGTGATCTGTATTTTATGAGCAGAATAAAATGAATACAGATTATTAACAGACGCTTAACACGGAATAACAGAGATACAGTAAAACTGGTTTTCTATTCAATAATGAAATAAGCTGAAACTATAAAATGCAACAAAAACAAGCTTGTTGGAATGGTGGTGGCTTATCTCTGAGAAGAGATGCGACGGTTGTGCTCATTCGCAAGAAGATGATTACAATGAGGCTCTGAAAACCTTTTTATAATAAATAGGAATGTCAAAAACCCTAGACATCCAAAAACCTAACCCTAGGAGATGAAGCGCCAAAAATCATGTGGGCCCCATTTGGGTAAGTTAGTACATCAACTTCTCGGGGTTGTAACTTTTGCATACGATCTTCATTTTAGGCGTATGATATCTTGTTGGAAAGGTATTGTTGAGGAGATTCATTTTATGTGCAATATCAAAGGAAATTTCATATTTCAAACCTGTTTTCCCAAAAAACATCGTATAGCGCCCCAAAATGGCCCTCGAAGTTAAAACCTTTTAAAAATAGTAAATTACCAAAAATGCCAGTAAACTGTTTTGAGCTAGTTGGAAAAGGTGGGTGGCCATCGATATACACCTAGATCAATCCTCTCTACTTAGGAAGCAATGGTCTCTATTGCGTTGGGGTCCCCCATCAAACATTGTTTAGTGCCCCAAAATGGCCCCGGAAATTAAAACCTGCTAAAAATAGTAGATTACCAAAATTGCCAGAAAATTGTTTTGAGCCAGTTGGAAAAGGTGGGTGGCCACCGATATCCACCTGGATCATGTGGTCAACATAATTTCATCTCTGATATCCACCTGGATCATGTGGTCAACATAATTTCATCTCCAACATATCATTGAGTTATTGGACCTTCCTGAATTTTTATTTTCATGACTTTTATAACTTCCTTCCTTGACAAAGTTCATGGTTTGTTTTAGGTTTGTGACTATACTTTTTTTCTTTTTAGGAGTATGATCCTTTATCATGTTTTTGAATGGCGCTCCAGTTTCCACCTTCTTCTTTCTTATTGTATCCAAGACCGGTTTTATCATCAGTTGGCCTTTGACTGTTCCAGATCCTATCTAGGATAGATGAGTTATTCTTGAATTTGACAATTTCTTTTGTATTTTCATTCTTCTTTTTGAGGTTGATAACTTCCATTTCTAGCATGTGACATGTTTCATCCTTTTTAGTTAACTGAATCTTCAAGGCTTCTTATTTTTCCTTATCTCCTTCAAGTTGAGTCTTTAGATTGATTACTATTTATTTTGTATCATCCAAGATTTTTGTGCAGTTATTAGTTTTGTCATATGTCTTTAACTCTACTATATATTTTGTTAGATCAACAACTTCATTCTTCAATATTTTGAATTCTTCCTTGTTTTCTAGTTGAATCCTTTTGAGGTTGATGGCTTCCAATTCCAACATGTAGCATGATTCTTTATTTTTAGTTAATTGGATCTTATGTGCTTCTTCATTTTTCTTAGCTTCTTCAATTTGATTCATTAGAGTTGCATTAGTACTTTCATTTATCTTTTTGATGTTAATAATTTCCAATTCCAACACGTGACATGATTCTTCTCTTTTAGTTAATTGGATCTTCTAGGCTTCTTCATTTTTCTTAGTTTCTTCAAGTTGAGTTTTTAGACAGATTGCCATTTCTTCTGTCTCTTCTAGTACTTCTTTTTCTTTTACTGTCATGTGTCTTTAATTCTTCCATTTCTTATGTTAGATTAGCAACTTCAGTATTCAATCTTTTGATTTCTTCTTCTTTGTTTTCTAATTGAATATATTGCTCATGCTCTTCATGGTTAGATTGATCTAAGTGTTGTAGTAGCAACATATATTTCTTTTGAAGTTTCTCCAACTCTTCAAAAGTGCACATAACTATGTATTCAAGCTGGTCAACAACATCCTTAGTAATTTCAATATATAGACCATTTGTTGGTTCCATACTAATCACTTCAAATGTAGTTATAACATCATTCTTAAAATCTAATAGTTTTTCTTTAGTGAATACTGGGGTATTCATCAATTCCTTGATGTAGTAGTCTTCTCTGTTGATGCCTAGGGTTTGCATCAATTATTTGACGGAATTGTCCTCTTTTGTGTTTTGTTCTTTATTCTAATCAGAATTATCTTTATCTATATTTTGTTCTTCAATCTGATTTGATTTATCCATTTCTTTGTTTTGTTCTTTAATCTGATTGGATTTTTCTGTTTCTTTGTTTTGTTCTATAAACTGATTGGAATTCTCCATTTCTTTGTTTTTCTCTTTATTTTGATAAGAATTCTCTAGTTGGAGCCATAGCACTTTAGCAGAGGTGCAGTGTCCCATCTTTTCTTTGAATTGGTATGCCAGTCCGTTCTGGATTGCCTTTAATGCTATTGAATTATTTTTCTTTGCTTCTTTTGTGGGTTTGGTTTTGTTCTTTGAGGTAGTTGAGTACCAAGGTTTAGATACTACTAAATCCCAAACACCAAATTTTCTTGAATTTATATACCATTTCATTCCTTCCCTCCATGAAGAGTAATTTGTTCCATCAAATAAGGGAGCTTCATTTGTGGAGAGAGCCATTTGCCCACCCATTTCTTCAGAATCTACCTTCTGGTGTTTAAACTGTGCAGAAGGCACCCATTCTGATACCAATTGTTGAAATATACACTTGAAACTTAGACCGGGGGGGTGAATAATTGTCTGGAACTTTTGGATACTTTTCACACTTTCATAAATTAACTAAATTAACTGAATAATATATGCAGTTCAATTAATTAAGCATAAACATCTAAAACACAAATTGTATGAAGTAGATGTATAATATCTTTCTTTTATTTATTTAACTTGTATGAATACATATAAAATCAATTCTTTAATATCTTCCACTTCAAATGAATATGAGAGATCCAAATCTTTGATACAAGACCCGGCTTGTAGTTCTCAAATCCAATTGAGAAATGAGGAATCCAACCCTCATAACAAGACCCAATTTGTTGATCTTAGATCCAACTGAGATGTGAGGAATCCAACCCTCATAATAAGATTCAGCTTGTAAACATGCACCAACCTAATAGAATGAACTTCCATTCAATTCATTATATATATATATATATAATCTACCAAGACATGCTTAGGTTCACCATCACTTCTAGTTTATATAGTATTTCAAACGGTATATGATTGAACCAATGTGTCTTTTTGACATGAACCGTTGCATTTCTTCATTTAACTTAACTAATATTGATACGAAATTTGTCCTCATGATGATCTAGATGGATCTCGGTGGCCATCCACCTTTTCCATTGAATCACCATTTTGAGCCTGTGATTTTGATAAACCATAACATTCACCCTTTTGATGGGGAATAGAATGTAATGTCATCTTCATTTGTTAATTACATACATCATGTAATGGTCTTATGTACATGTATACAACTTAGCGTTAATGCATCGTATCCAATTATAACTCTGTTGTTAAGCGCGCTCGAGCTAGAGTAGTACTGGGATGGGTGACCGCCCGAGAAGTCCTAGTATTTTACATGCCTATGGCATTTTATAAACTTAGTCCAATTTATCCCACATGCATCATGAGAATTGTTCTCCTCTCACTCTCTCATATATAATTGAGGTGAAGGAGGCCCTTTAAGCATGCAATGGAGTGTGATGTAAAGCTTCTTATGAATAAAGTGTAGCCAACATCTCTTTCTTTTTAGAGATAAGCTACCCCATTTTCCAGTTTTTGTTCTATAGTGTTTTTCTATCTTATTCAATAATAGAAGTTGGGTTTCATTGTATTTTTGTGTTCTCTTCTATATTTTGCGTATTTCATTGTTATATCTCAGTTATATTTTTTCCTTCATGTCATTCTCAAAATAATCTGGATCAGTGGTATAAGAGCAGTCTGTTCCTTGTCATTTTTCAGAGAAGGTCCCCGACGAGGTCAGGGTATAGAGATTTGGGTCTCGAGCTATTTTTTCTTGAGGACAACCACTCTCACTAGCCCAAGCAACATCTAATGGTGGAAGAAAAGAGAGATGACAGAGCAAGAGATAATTTCAAGACGTTGCTCAAGGAATCCCTTGTGCGATAAAGGAACGAGATGACAGACAACTTCGCTCAGATCCTTCGAAGACTACCAATGGTGGCAGCAGAGGACTCTTCAACAAGAAACCATTTCACAAGTACGACACCCTTCAAGGTACAAGTCAATTTTGATATTCCCTTATTTGAAGGTTAGATAGATGTAGATGCTCTAGAAAAATGGTTGAATTTGCTAGAGGGTTACTACACTGTCCAAACATTTTTCGACAGTGAAAAGTTCACCTTCGCACTCCTTAAATCCCTTTTCCATGTCAGATCTTGGTGGGAAGGTTACTGGGAGAGGTACACCAAGGGTGAATCTACACTATTTTGGAGAGAACCCACTTGGGCGGCCTTTGCCAATGCCATAAAGGAGGATTTCTACCCTGTCGAAACCTATGATGACCAATACATGAGATGGAAAACTATGCGTCAGAAAAGAGACCAAACGGTGTCGGAGTACACCAACATATTTCATACTTTGCGCTCAAACCTGGGTATCAAAGACTTCGAGCGGCACCTAGTTTTGAAGTACCACAGTGGTCTACATAGGTACATCCAAACAGAGATGGATTTCTTGGAAATATCCTCACTAGGAGTTGCTTATCGATATGCAGTAAAAATTGTGAAGAAATTCAAGCAGCAGAGTAAGTTGGAGAAGCATGGATAGAGCAAGGAAGGCCAACCTCAAGAGAGCCAACCCCAGATGCAAGAAAATAAGGGTAACGGGAAGTCTAATAAAGACACTAAAAATTGGTGTGAGTTCCACAACAACCCTTAGTATAACACTGATGAATGTCGCTCAATACGGTCATTGGTGGCCGAGCTCAAAGATAAAGATCCAAACCCTGACTTGGACCTTGATTTAGAAAATGATAAAAGGAGATAGATCATTTATGAAGAACCCACTGCTACTATCGCAACTACAACAATCCAACCAAAAGAGGATCCTAAGGAGGGAGAGTGACTCTTCCATTCACAGATGTGGGTGAAGGCGACCCCACTGCATTTTATTGTTGATAGCGGAAGACAAAATAACATCATCTTAGCAGAGGTTGTCAAGCAATTGGATTTTCCAACAACACCACACCTGCAACCATACAACATCGAGTGGCTTCGCCAAGGTCAATATCTTCGTGCCAGCCAACAATGTTGTCTGTCCTACGGCATAAATCCCCTCAAGGATGAGGTATTATGTGATGTTTCCCCACTAGAATTCAGTGATGTTTTATTAGGCCAACCATCTATGTGGAGGTGTCATGCTATTTATGAGTCTCGACCCCGTAGCGTCATTGTTACTCTGGGGGGTCAACTATATAGGAGACCAAAGGTAGTTTCAACTATTGTCCCACCAAAATAATGCCACAAAGTAATCTCTCATAATACAAAGTTTAGCCTCTTCACAATCCGATCAGAAGGTGAACATAAGGACACTACAACCACTGTATCCTCATCCCAATACCTTTCTATCCAACATAAGAAAATCGAAAATATTGTAGAAGAGTACCAAGATGTTCTTGTTGCACCTACGGGAGTGCCTCCACACTACCCAGTCAAGAAAGGTTATAAAAGAACCCTTCATACTCTGCATGATGCAGCTTTACCGACAGAGTCCTCCCACACTTAGGTAGATCATGCAAATAGATTGGTTGAACGGATTCAACCCCTCCAGCAACAAGTTCATGACAGCCTTCAACAAGCTAAGCAAGAGAGCTTCTTCAGCAAGGCAAGCAACGCACCAAGCTTCAAATTTAGCAGAAGTCTCCCCATCTCCCAAGGAAACTCTACGCAATGGGTACCATTGCTTCCTAAGGGAGGAGAACTGATCCAGATGGATCTCGATGGCCATCCACCTTTTCCACTGAATCACCATTTTGAGCCTGTGGTTTTGATAAACCATAGCATTCACCCTTTTGATGGGGAATGGAATGTAACGTCATCTTCATTTGTTAATTACATACATCATGTAATGGTATTATGTACATGGATACAACTTAGCATTAATGCACCAAATCCCATTAGAAATCCGCAGTTAAGCGTGCTCGGGCTAGAGTAGTATTGGGATGGGTGACCGCCCAGGAAGTCCTAGTATTTTACATGACTATGGAATTTTATAAACTTAGTCCAATTTATCCCACATGCATCATGGGAATTGTTCTCCTCTTACTCTCTCATATAGAATTGAGGTGAAGGAGGCCCTTTAAGCATGCAATGGAGTGTGATGTAAAGCTTCTTGTGAATGAAGCATAGCCAACATCTCTTTCTTTTTAGAGATAAGCTACCCCATTTTTCTAGTTTGTGTTCTATAGTGTTTTTCTATCTTATTCAGTAATAGAAGTTGGGTTTCACTGTATTTATGTGTTCTCTTCTATATTTTGTGTATTTCATTGTTATATCTCGGTTATATTTTTTCCTTCATGTCGTTCTCAAAATAATCTGGATCACATGAGTTGATCACAGATATGGATCGACTCATTATATCATTCTCATTTTTTTGCTGCATCCTCAGTTCACCAACATATCATATTCGATCTTTTACCGATTCTTTGTATTGTTATGGTGTTAATTCTATATCAAATTACTCTACAAACCTTAAGCTATTTACAAAAATGAAATCTGTATGATGCACTTCCTTCAACCAAATGTTCAAATGACCGTGGGCTCAAAACCATGGGCTTATCCATTTTAAGAGTTGACCATAGTGCCTCTTCTTTCACCCTTATTCCTCTATCACAAGACCAGTGTTGGAACCAAGTCCTTCGGACTTCGGCCTTCTTTCATTTTATCAGAGTAATACTTCTTGAAGTAAACTTTGTCGACGTACATATGAGTACTCTCTGTTGACATATTTGTCATATGCCCTTCGGTTAAGAACCAAGGGCTTAACTCATTTTTTTTCGTGTAGTTATTGAACTTGGCCTTCGAGTTGCTTTTAAGAACCTTCACATGACCAAGTGCTAGAACTGTTAGAATTAGGCCAACAGGAGCTCTGGATCTTCGGATATTCAGGATTATTGGACTTTGAAAACCTTGTATCCTTCTGGAGTAAATTTCATTAAATTGTGTATACTCTATTCACTAGTATATCAGACGGTCGATTTTAATCTTTCGTTGAATGGACGATCATGGCTTACCTAGAGGTTTCAACAAAATCGACAATCACAACTTAATCAGGAGTTGAGATCTACGGTCTGTGATCTTTCAACATAGTGGAGCTTTAACACTTGGCCACTGTGCACATTAATCTTGAGTGGACGTGTGTCCATAAACTTCAACGGTCTAGATCATTGTGTGTTTCCTCCACCAAGTTAATATTCATGCACATTTACTTTTTGCGCTTTTGGATTTCAATCGTGGATCTTCCTCCTCAATGGATGGTCAAATATTATTTCATAGCTTCGACACTCCGAGACTCTGGGTTACTAGAACTCTGAATTAGTTCAATTTCTTCGGAGGTTTACCTACCGAATAAGTCATAAAATGACAGTGACCGCTTGTTGTCGGTTAACATCTCATGCTTACACTATTCTTCCATTATGCTTTATCATCGGTCGAGAATGCTCATGAAGTAGATCAGTAGTTAGCATTACTTCGTGAATCATGCTTACTCTATATTTCCACTATGCTTGATCTAACCGTCATGAGATATCCTGGAGGATCTTAGATCAATGACTAGCGTTAGTTCGTGACTTCGGCCTTCGAAGCTTCGGGAATTTTTACAGGTAGGAGAAGCTGGATATCCTTGGAGGTTGTAGTCCCAGAGTGACGTGGTATGATGACATCACCTAGGTTGATGTGGACCCATAGTATGTGTGCCACGTGTCACCATGATTTGTGACTTTCACAGTCCTTATGTGCCACATCAACCTTGACACTTGCCACCATCTGATTCAACCACATGTCATGTTTGTCTTCTGCCACATGTCTCCCTCCTGGATCATGGCTTTTCACTTCGTGGCTCCAGGAATTTTTCACTTTTATATGAACCTTCAAACCTCGCCAAAGTGTCGAATATATATCTACCACCGTAGATCTTCAACTGTCCTTATCCGACGACCTTTGTTTATTCTGGAACTCCGAGGTTCTGGAGTTCTTGGTTCATATGAGTTGTTTATCGTCAGAGTAGGTCAAGTCCAGAGTTGACCACTATATTTCTTAGTGCACTCTAACATTTTTCACTCCAAATCAATGGTTGGCGAGATTTCTTGATCTGATAGTCGACGGGAGTTCGTGACTCCGAGGCTTCGGCCTTCAGGTAAACTTACATGTTTTAGACTTCTTTTCACTGGAGTGGTCAGCACTAGAGTTGACCACCTGATCCAACGGCTCATATTTCTCCTCAAGAGATATTAGATCAATTGTATGCATGATTTCATTTAATCCGAGACTCCAAGATATTGTGGCTTACACTGTCCTTCCACTAAACTCGATCGGATGGTCAAGAATTCATATGAAGTGTCTCCTTGATATAATTGTTGGCAGGATTTCATGACTTCGTGATTTTGTGCCTCTACCTTATCTCCAATGTTCGTTGAAGTGGTGAAGTTTCGATGTCCCAAAACTTACGCTATCCTTCAACTTGGATTTGATCAACGGTTCTAACTGAACTGATGGTTGCGATTACTCCCGAAATTTGAATGGAAAATTAGATTTCTACGATCCTTCACAAGGGATTATTCTATGTAGGCTCTAGCTTCTGCGTGATCTGATGGTCCAATATTTTCTCAAGAACTATATCAACTGACACGATTCTTCCTTGATTCTTTTGGAGTTTTGTTGTGGGGATTTCAATCCCGATAGCACTTCTGCAATGCGTTCTCCCTTCTGATCTTTCCTTCATCATTTGCAAAGACCTTAACATTGCATGATTTGATTAATGTGCATGTTTGACTCATGTTTCCAACAATGATAAAACACAACCAATAAAACCAACACATTTTTTTCAAACAAAGCTTGCATGCCAAAATTATGTCCCTCACAAGGTAACAATCCAATTATTCCTTGTAGGGCCAAGTGGAAGCCATGTAAACTCACCATGATTCACCCATGTGGAGTTACTAATATGTGGCAATCCACTAAATACTTCTAGAATCATCATGAAGGTTTCAAGAGGGTTTCAAAACCCTAAATCTAACCTTAACTCTAGTTACAAAAAAACTAGCAAAATAAGGGGAAAATATTCACTTTATTTTGTGGCCATTGTTGTTCCAAAGAGTATAAACAATGAGTGTGGAGGAGATACTAACATAGTTTTGTGTGTATGTGTGTGTCTGTGTGTGTGTGTGAGAGAGAGAGAGAGAGAAGAAATATGTAGTGGACTACAATAGAGCATAGAATCCCATAGCTTCACAACAATTTTGGACCACTTTGTAATCTATAATGTAATCTCGAGTATATAAAATACAAAAGCCACAATCCTTCATTTCTTATTGAGTTTTCCCAAATAAGGTTTTGTAGGGTAAATATTTTGTTCCATTGCATATATTTTATATTGTAGTTATGTTTTTATGTCAGCGCAGTTAAAAAATTTGAATGGTTTGTTTTTGTTTCTATCAAAGCATTGAAAATACAAAAAACTATTCATGCAGTTAAGCATAGGCTCACTATAGTTGTAATACCCCAACTTGTAAATGTGTATATGTACATATGTTTATATAGGTTGGTGATCCATGATGGTTTTTGGGCTACAGTGCTTGTGTGATATTAGGCCATATATCCTATATGTTGAAAGGTCAATGAGCCTAGCATTGTACATTGTTATCATACTCATGATATTACTAAAATACATCATTGTTGCAAAGTAAGTCAAACAAAAGAGTATGGGGGGATATGACTCC
The DNA here is from genome assembly GCA_009831015.1 of Picea engelmannii. Lineage (NCBI taxonomy): Eukaryota > Viridiplantae > Streptophyta > Pinopsida > Pinales > Pinaceae > Picea > Picea engelmannii. Next base: position 272,333 of record ML779893.1, on the reverse strand, counting down.
ATGAGAGGGAAAGGAGGCTAAGGGCTTATGAGAAGGGGCTAAGTAAAGGGGACTTAAACCAAGGAATATAATAATATATTCCTAAGTCCTAAGCCTAAGTTATATTTCATGAAATATATTCTAAGTTCCAAAAAGGTGAATGAATTCCCAAGTAAGGGGAAAGGGGTTCCTTATGTTCCACTTTGAACTTAGTGAGAAATTCATTGATTTTGATTCCATTCCATTCTACCATTCCAAGGATTATTGTTGTCATTGCAGGTGGGATGTATGCTAGAGGACCCACTATGACCTTGTTAGTTTGTGAACATGTGAATCCCAAATGTATTTAGGTGTAAAATTTTCCTTGGGTTTCCTTGGGGAAGGTTGGATTGTGCAGGTTGTGAGGAATGAGATGTTGTAGGTTGGAACTACAACTAGAGTTTGGTACTTTGTCCTAGCCATAATTGTGATTACTATTATACCACAGTGGGATTAGGTAGCCTTTGACCTAGTTGAGTCATAGCCATAGATGAGGGGTGACCTTGTGTTGAGAGTGTTATAGCTCAAAATGCCACTACTATGCATTTCTGACATTGGTCTACTCATTTACACATTTTGTTGAGGTTTCTCTTTAAAAAAATATTTTTGTATAATGTAAGTGTCTTGATACATATACAACACACGTACATACGCTATCTGCATACCTAACGGCCTATGTATACTCTAAAAAGTTGCAAAAAATAAAAATTTATGCACTTTCTGGCGAAGTTTACCGGATATGTCGGGTTGCACAAAATTTTTATCTCCTGTAGCCCTTCTAACAATCGAATAACTATCATTTCTCTGTATAAAAGGGCCCTAAGGGGGTCATTGGGATATATGAAATAAGAGGCAAGTCAACTCTGCCAAAGTTTCTCTCCCTATCATTCCAAGCTCTGCATCATATTCTGAGTTTTCATCCTCAGCATTCCCAATCATTCATCCTCCTTATACAATCCATCCATTCCCTATATTGGCATGTTGGTTGTGAGGATCTCACTTTGGGAATGGTGCACTTGGAGTATAATTAGAGGAACCTAGGCGAGGTTCGTGGAGCGGTGTTGACAAGATTAAGGTTGTATCTTACCATCTTGTTTTCAATAAAAGAGAGTCTTCTTGTCCCAAACCTATGCATCTTAATGTTTATATTTCTAAATTGTTTTCATGAATATTTAGGCCTTTAAATGATCTTGGTTATTATGCATATGTTGTTATATATTGTTCTATGAAGTTGTTTCAGGCCAGCATTGAGAGTAGGCCTACAATCCAGGAGAAAATAATGAGAGGAAAGGATATACTACAAATGGAAGGACTTAAGGTACATACCTTGGTTTACTCTCCCTTTCCTTAATTGGTATTAGGTCTTTTTGGATTTGGGTAGAATATGAGTAATTTTGTCTTTTAAGGTGTCATTGATATGCCTGGTCACTAGACCCATATTAGGGGGATTTTTCCCCATATCAGAATTGGCAACTCCACTAGGGATTCCCTCTAGGGTCTTGTTAGGAGTTTCTTTTTGGTTTGAATTCCTGTTGTTTTTTTGTGCTTTCTGAGTCTGTGAGAGTCTTTGGTCACCTTCAAGGTGTTTACTAGTTTTCCTTATCTAGGTGGTCACTCTAAATCTTATCTCTTTTTTTTGAGGTTGTTCAATCATATGCATGCCCTAGTATATACCATGAATGTGTACACTCACGCTGTGAATTTAATATAGCCCGCAGACATACGCATAATGCATGTGCACAACACGCATGTATGTTCTTTTGAAGAGTTTTAGAAAAAAAAATCATTCCTTCCAAGAAACTTGTGGTTTCTCAAGTCCTCATGAGTGCCAGACAACTCTGTTAACTATTGTTGGACAAGATTTAAGTCTCATATTGTTTATGAAATGGTAAAGAAATCCTCTTGTATAGTTTTCTTTGTCTCTTTCTATATTTTATCAAGGTTAAATGTGTGCTTTTAAGTTTTAGGTTCTCCTCTAGATTCTGGTGAATCCTTGCTTCCTAACAATGGTTTAGGACCTGAGTCAGTCTCTTGGTTGATCTCCTTCTTTCTTGGTATGCTTTGAAAAAAAAATTAGTTGTTTTGTTGTTTTCATTTCAAAAGCATATAAAATTTTCAAAAAAAAAAAATTGTAGTTTCTTAACTGCATTTGCATGTTCATTTGGTTGTAGTAGCTTAGGTTGTGTTTATAAAAGAAAAGAAGTTATAACCCAAAGTTCATTGATACTTTCTTTCTGAAAAAGGCTTGAGTAGTTGCATTTCATTGGAAACGAAAAAGCATTATAGGATAGGTTGTGCATAGGATCTTGGTTTGTTTTTTGAAAAGTTTACATTTTAAGTGAAAAGAGCCAATTTTCATTTGTAGGACTTAGTTTGATTTAATTTTCATCAAAAGAACAATGTTCTAAAAAGATCTATAATTCTCCTCTTTTTAATCTCTAAAATAACATCACGAGTTTCACTACAACACCCCTAAGTAATCAAGCCACTAAAATTAACGCTTAATGTTAAAATCAATTATTCTTTTTTGTTTGTAGGGTACACCAACTAGACTAGGATTTAGGGCCTTGGATTAAGTGTGGAGAGGAAACTCTCCAAGGACAATAAACAAACTTAAGAGTCTACGTTAGGGATTGTTAAAGTCCATTTCTCGTAAAAGTTAGTCGGGACCCCCCTTTAACACAGAGGATAAACTCGAGGTCCCGTGAGGAAAGATAGAGGATATAGCCCCTCCAAATCTTGACCAAGCATAGTGGGGATCGTATTTGAGAGTCATTCTTTGAATTTTTCTGACTGCATCTGACTACTGAGCTCTGTGGACCTCGAATCTGTTTGGGATCCTCAATTGTCTCGGTGTGCAAGAAAACAAAGGCAGTAGAAGCGGGTGTGCTTAAGAAAAACCCATATTGGCTTTGAACATACATTATTCTTTCCCAATCAACCATGTCTTGTATGCCCTCCAAATAATACAATAATGGCGACAAAATTCCATGAATTTCCTCCCTTGAGAGATTGCAAAACATTTATTAGAATGGAGGGCACTTTGGCAACCCATGCTATGTCTTAAGCAGATGGGGTGATCATTAATTTTCCTTCACTACTAAGCATCACCTTAGTCTCACCAATAAGTGTCTTTGCATGTTCTACATAACAAGAATCGTGTTCAAGTAGCACAAACAATGATAATGAGAAGCACTAATATCTGATTTTATCAGAAAAAATATGGTATATGTAATGAAATGAAGAAATTATTCACATTGTAAAGTGATTTAAGAGATTGTACAAAATCATAATCCCACACATTTCTATGAGGAGTGGGCGTCCTTCTGATCAAGCTATTGTTGTTGCTACTTGTCGACAAACCACAAGGCAGGGTAGAAAAAGAAACATAAACTCTAGCCATTAGATCAAATTCCAACTCTAAGAAAATATTTCCTATAATCTGGAATAGAATGGCGAACAAATTTTCACTGGTTTGTGTGTGTGTGTGTGTGTGTGTGTGTGTGTGTGTGTGTGTGTGTGTGTGTGTGTGTGTGTGTGTGTGTGTGTAGACAAGCAGGGTCAGGTCTGGAATTTCACATCTCATCTGGTTGTGAAATGAACATTTCATGACAGTGTGTCTTTTTCATACTTTTTTATTTTCAGTTTTATGAAAATTTCTAAATGTCAATTTCTTTATGGTTATATTTGAATTTCATCATTATTGTTTTTCATATTCTTTAAATTTTGACCATATAATCTTGGGTGGAGAGGGTGCCTTGCTAACTTTCGTAAAATTCATTTTGATTATTTTGGCATGGTCTTACTTCAAGTAGTAGTGCACCATTGGTAGACTTTGTTTTTATTATTCTGGCATGGTCCTACTTCAAAAAGTACACCATTGACAGACTTAGTTCTTATTATTCTAGAATGGTCCTACTTCAAGGAGTGCACCATTAACAACGCTTCAAGTGAAAAAGATGAAATTAGAGTAATTGTGATTATGTCAAGAAATTAGAAGCATATTCTTGATTTTCATTGATCAACCCACTTCTATGATAGCTGCATCAATTAATTAAAATCTCCATGACCACACTCACTGAGTTGAGCTTCTAATACTTATGTTTCTACTCAGAACTTCCATCATGATTCAGTCACTATGCATGAATACATTATAATATAGAGAAGTTACTAATACTAATCACTACACCTATACAAATTTATGACTGATTATAAAAGTTAAATAAAAAAATTGATCAACAAAACTTCATATTCCAGGCTAGGCCTAGGCAAGCCGAAAGCACATATTAAGTGTGATGACTTCCATAATTGTACAACTGCTAAATGAATTATATTTCTCGATATCATGGAGAAATACAGTGATGGATGCCACATCAATATTGAAAACCACCCACTTCTCATTTTATAGAAGTATCTTTCTCATATATGATTTTATAGAAGTATCATATGAAATAATTCATATATGTACATATTTTTAAATGTTTTATGGTTTTTAATTTTTTGTTTTTTTTTCTTATAATTTTTTTAATATATATTAATTAAACAAATAAATGTATTAAATTATCTATAAATAAAGATAAATATAATTTTAAATGTTTATGTTTTATTATAGTTGTTATATTTACTAGCTTAGATCTATTTAACAATGGCTAAGAGGGATCAAATTTTTTGAGGTGAAAACCTTTAACCTTTTCTCAAGTTTTACACTCTAAAAAAGGTTTGCACCTCGAGAGATTTGATCCCTCTGAGTCTGATAGATTTGGAGTTAAATGGATCTAGGGTAATTGGTATTCATTCAAAATGTGTGTGTGTGTGTCTATATATTCAAAGTAATTTGGTGTCATCCTAAACATCTCCCCCATATTGGATTGTAGTAGTATGTGTCTCTGTGTTTGTGTGTTTAATGAATTCAACATAACTTTTTTTAATTTTTTATTATTACTTTTTTATTTTTATTATTATTTTAATGTTTTATTATATTTTAATGTGTTATGTTATATATATAGTTCCAGTGGATGAGTGTTGTTGTTATTATGAATGAAGTCTAGGGGTCAATTCCCCGACCAGATATTATTGATATTTGTTAAATTTGTTGGGCCTCACTCAATGTCCCCATCAAAATATATATATGTTTCTCAAAATTAGTACACTTCTAAAATTCAAACAATCCATTTTTATGTAATACCTAATTCCTATGCTTAATATTTGAATTTTCAACTTCTTCTTCCCACTCAAAAATGTTTGTATATATGTTTAGATTTTAAAGTTGCACTAATTTTGAGAAACTAAAATGTATTTTAAACATTTTTTTAGGTAAGATTCTTTGAAATTGTAAATGTCACATAATTAAGCTTTAAACTATTAAATCTAAATTCTATTAGAAAAATAAATCTATAATATTGAACCATTGTACAACTTACAACTTTCAGGGGCTTAATGTAAAGTGAATCTAATATTTTCAGAAGAATTTGGGTAAACCAAAGTATGTTATTATTAGTTTTTGTTTATTATTAAGTTAAACATTGTCTTTTTGTGGATTCCGTGAAGATACTATTTTTTTAAGATTAATATCTGATTTTAAAAATTCATAATTTATGATTTTTTTAACCTAAAATTGAGAGGCTATTAATTTATATGAACATAAATTGAAGGATAGTAAAAATATTGAAACCTTATGAATATTTTTTTTAACAAACAAGGATTAAAAAAAAACAATTTTTGTTTTCACAATCCTCGTTGTGCCAATTACAAACGAGGAGTTAGTCAAATACAATACTTTGTTCAAGCAAATAACGACTTTGTAATGACAACACTCTATGGTCTTATATGTGCACACGTATCTCCAATCACACATCTATTCATTCCTTCAACTCATAAGATGCATGGCTATAGGTAACATTATTTATTTGTGCATTTACATAACACTCAAACAAAAAATAGATACTAGTGATTTAGCATTGGGATTTCAATGCATGTGGGTGAAAGTTGCAACCATATCCTTTCACAATGTTTATTCCAACAACAATATAATGCATGGTTGTAAGTGTTATTGTTCACCATACATCGATTTAAAGGGGAGTGAATTGGTGATGTCATTTGTATTCAATTACCAAAACATAACACCCAGTCATAGCAATTCATCAATAACAAAGATTTTAAATGCACCATAAACATGTAGATTTAACCTTGGAAACCCAACTAGGAAGAAAACCAAGTTCTGGGGGATTTTCATTAAGTAGAAAATTGATTACAAAAGGGTGAGATATACACAAATTTAGTGTATTGTTACTGATTGGCAGGAAATTTGTAGATGGATATGGCTAAACAATAGTCTTCACTCATCATGGGATAGACTCAAAGTCTTCTTCTCCTCTGATCATCAAGTAGAATACTTCCTTAAGCTCTCATCTCTACTATTTTCCTTCTTCGTTTCCTCCTCTTTATTCAATTGAATGCTCTTCTTCATCACGACCTTCATTTTTAATGGGATTCCTTGGAAGACCAGCCATCACAACGGTTCATTTCAACTTCCAAGGGAATTTTGAACATTTTCTCAACTTTTCCAAAAATAATTAAATGCTTATTACAAAGTTTACAAAGATTATTTTTTTATGGTGAGAATCCAATTCAGGTCACATCTCCCCATTTTCAGGCTTGTGGTCCCCAAAAGCTTCAACTCCCTTCAATCTTCTTCTTCTTCACTTTCAAGCATCCTCTATAAAATATCCAATAAAGGGTGCTTGTGTTGCAAGATGGAATATAATAGATGAATAGGGGATTCCTTGGGCATAATCATGATGTCCATATTATGGTTAGAGGTGACATTCACTACTATAATAGGTCGTTGGACAACCACTACTCTAATGGCAGCAAGTGCAAGCAATTTCTCTTTCCCCTTACCTTGACTCTCCAAGATTTCTTCTTGGCTTTCTAATTCTTGGGATGGATTTCCAGGTAAAGCCTCCAACATTTGGCCTCCCAATGTCCAATTAATATGAAATACTAGCAATAGTTCCTACATGGGCTACTTGGCCTTCTAGAGTGCCAACAATTGCTAGCCTTATGACCCATTTTCTTACAACAAAAACAAACCAAAGATATTATACCATACATTTTCAGTTTGTTATGATGCTTGCGCACTCAGATGTTTGGTTCCCCAAGAGTTGGAGCAGATCTAGATGGTGGAATCAGCTCTTTGTTTCCCTCTTCCAAGATCCTACAAGAATATTTGAGTGGCTTGCTACACACTCATTTTCCAACTACCTTTTCCTCCAGGGGAATGGCTTATTTTCCAATTCCTCTTGCCTTGACGAAGGTGGTTTGAGATGAAATTGTATTGGCTTCTTTTCCACTGAATTGTAAGCCTTCATGCTTGGTCCTCTATTGAGCTACAATGGCAATCAAAATCTCTTGGCATTCCTTTCCTATCCCTTGGCCATCATAGTCCATTTTTCTCATGAGCTTGGAATCAATGACTCTAGTGTGGTTTTCAAAAACAACAAAGGTCTCTTGAGGAAGGGCCTTGGAAGGTGAGTTTACCATGCTCTAATCTATCATGGTGTTAGCTTCTGTAATGGAAATGGAAGGGGATTTCTTGGTCTCTTGGATATTTTCTTGTAGTTTATTCAAGGCCTCTTCCTTCACTATCAACTCCTAGTATACTTGAGAAGTCACTTCAGTGAACCTCTCTTTTTATCAATTATCCACGCAAGTGAATTTGTCTCCCAATTGAAAGAGTTACAATATTATCATGTCTAATTCTACCCTCATGGTGGTGAAGGAGTCGTGGCACTTGACAAGTTCTTTTCCAGCCCACCCGCTTTATATATCCAATACCAACTTTCCTCTTGGATCTACCTGTTGAATTCTCTCAACACTTCCAGTTTCTCCCTCTTCAAGGTTTTTCCCATGGTAGTTTCTTTAAATGTCTCTAATGAACCTACTCTAATACCATATAATATAAATAGTAGGCCTATGGCATGTCCATTTCGTTGACACATATCTTATACGGAAAAATAAATAAAAAATAAAATAGTTATTTGTTTTGGGTTCAACTCTGAGTGAAAATGTAACACCTTGTTTTCCCCCAGTTTGTTATTATAACTATGAATTACTGTCATGTGAATTTTTATAGGGGTATTTGTCTATTATAAGACTAGAATGGACAAGCTCAACTATGTAAATATATATTTTGTTAATAAAATCTTGTTGAACAGCTAACTGAAGGGTGGAGCACCAATACGAACGATGATACTACGAGTGGAACCAATGAGGGGGAATGGATTTCCTTGTCAATAATCCTTAGTTCCCTTTTTCCAAAAGTCATATTTTCCAAATGTCATATTTTAAAGTATTTTCCCTTTTTTCTTATTTCCCAAAAGTTAGTTAATGAAGGAGGCATGGTACTTGACAAATCAACCTCCCACCTTATTGGAGGTATGGAGGAATGGATGGGGCAAATGAAGATCATCAACCAAAGGTAAAACCAAGTACCCACCTCGTTTTTTGGGTTGACCCACGAATTCCTATGATAGAAGCAAAAAAGAAATATTGAGAAACCTTCTGGGGAAAGAAGTAAGGAGGAGGATAGTTTTGGCAGGGGAAGTAGAGAGTGTGGAGAGCGAAGAAGAGAAGAATGGAAGATCCAATCTTTGAGGGGATCTTGTTGTTGAATCTTGAGCAGAAGAAGACCCCAACCCAACCTAGAAAGAGGGTCATGAATCTAATTCCTATTGGATAGGGAACCTGCATTGAGAAGGGAGGGTGTTGAGGGACTCTGTAGTAGTGAAGGGACTATCGTGTGTAGAGGTTATCCAACTAAAAGGTAACTGGGAAAACTCGTGGAGGCCCTGATTTGGTGGGAAGAAGGGGAATTTCTACTGTTGACTTTCTTTGAAGGAGAGTGGCCTTCACCCCCATCCAATATTTTCCTTATAAAACTAAGTTCCATTGGTGGTATCATGGTCTGGCACAAGGGTGGCCTGTTGTAGAGAGCATAGAGAAATAGAGCCTATGGTTGGGTGGAAAAACGCTTACCCTCAGTCAGTTGGATTAGCTAGCAGTTTCGTGAACATATAAGTTTCAATTATGTGCTCTGATGTATGAAGATTTGAATAAAAGTGCATGTATTTTGAGTTCATGATCTTGTATGAAATTCCCTAAGAAGAATGATTTGAATGCATGATTGTGTAATTTCATACATGATGGGTAAATTTGCATGTTGGATTATTTTCCATTGAATGCTTAGGTCGATGGCATGTATTTTTGTGACCAAATCTCTAAGAATGGAATCGATTGAGTGAAGAGTTTATTCATTCGGGAAGCCATTGTTTTTCCTTGAGTTCCGTGAAACTTTGTGGTGGAACTGTGAGGGTGAAACCCTCATGTGGGTACCTAGACCTATCAGAACCCTCAACTAGTTGCAGAGCCAGACTTGAAGTATGGTAAATCCTTGTAAAGGAATTTGGAGCAAAAATATGGATTTCGAACATTCCTTAACGTGTTTAAGCATGGCGATAGAACCACGACATAGTGGAACCTTAAGCCCATGAATCAGAAAGGACAAACTTGGAAATCCATGGTGAATTCAGGGAAAAGGTAGAGACTTGTTATTGGTCGAGCACTTCTAAGACTGAAAGAGACAAGGACCATTGATCATAGTTGATCTCAATCAACTGATCTTTCGGGAAAACATTTGGAAGTCTCATAGTAACGACAGATTTTGAGGCAGTGAATCTAAATGTGGTGATTTAATTAACCGACGTACACCTTTAGTCCCGAAATGGATATGGGTCATTAGATTGAATAGATATCAGTCGTCAAATCTGTCGAAATCATGTGACTCCATTAAAAGGGGCATGCAGTTTAAAAAACCACTAAATATCTGGACCATTGATCTATGTGAATTCTCCACCATTCGATTTAGTGAATGTGCAAGTGTACCAAGAGAGGTAAAGGAAGAAGGAGAGGGGGGGCACTCCCCCCATAGCTGATAGCTAAGTGGTAGGTGTAGGCATATCATTAGTTAGATGTCAATGAAGGTGGACGAATGAGTGTATTCCATGCGGTAGTCAGTTACAAGTGGGACCCACAATTATCAATGGAAAGAGTCAAGAGAAATCAACTAAGTGTTAAGAGTTAATCTTGACCTTTCATCAAGGCATCGAGAGTGAATCTCGACCATCCATCGAAGTTCATATTTTAGGAAAACCATGAGGCACCGTAAAACGACAATCTAATGGTATGAGGTCAATGGAAATATCCCAATAGTGTTGCGGGAAGTGCATATTTCAATGGTGTTTCGAGAAATGTATCTCTCAAAAGTGTTGTGGAAGGGGGAGTTGAACCAATGAGTCTGATAGCTTTGTGGGCTTCAAACTTTAGAAGAAAATGTGAGCAAGCTAAGTTGACATCCTGATAGTGTGAGCTCGATGGAGAGAGTCCAACAGTCTCGCAATATGCATATTTCGAGTAAACCACGATGCTTGGTAAACTGACATCGTGATGGGGATTTTCCAAAAAGGGTGATTCTGATAGACTTGCGGGCTTTGGAATGACAATGACCTATGTTTGAATGTTTAGTAGCAGGTTTAAGGTTGATTTTCTTCAACCCTGTGAGGGATCAGGCCCACATCAGTTGGAAAAGTGGAGCAGGTCCATGTGCATGCCACATGAACATGATGTCATCACCTATGAGAAATGTCTAAGAAACTTTAAGAGACCATATATTTATGTCGAGATCTCGGCTATGAGCATGATTACAGTCATTGGAAATCTCTTGAAGAGAAGAATCGATTTTGATTTCATAATCGAGATCAGAGTTAGGGTTTGCAAGAGTAAGTATAGAGGATTATGAGAAAATTGAACATCCCACCAACTTAATGAAGCTTAGGGGGGTCATGTGTGTTACTGAGTGAGATTAGTGGTTCAAGCACTAGACCTGAATGGCTAGAGATCAACCACAAAGATGTATATTCAAAAGGCTATGATGAGTCTATGGAAAATGTTTTGCATTAAAATGATATTATCGACTGCATAAGCTTCTTGAAAAGAAGGACTGCAGATTCTTTTTTTTTATCAAAGAATTTTGTCTTTTACCTTGCATAAACTAGAATGATTACTATGGAAAATTTAATTATTCTAATGATCACTAACAAAATATTTTGAGTGTGAATGAAAATAGGAACAAAGTCTTGATTTTGAATTGTTGTAGGTCAATGAGAACCTTATAAAGGTCCAATAATTGTGTGCCTTTAAATTATGTGATTAGCTAACAATGGCTCGGTGTTTCAACACCTAAAATACACAATGAAGTGAAGAAAATGACAGTAGTAATAGACTGTTACAATGCAGTATGGAAGAGACCTCACATATCAGAGATGATAAATCAGATGAGAGGAGGGCCATAAAAACTCCTCTAGATTCGGCAAAGACAGTGAGGAGGCTAAAGGATGAGCTTCTAAGTTACCATACTAACAATGAGAATCTCATTAGAGCCCAAGAAAAATAGAAATAAATGCATGTAGTATTATTGCAAAGCATGTTTGAAATACAAAAGCAATTTCAACATAAACAATTTCAATAAGCGTTATATGTTAGCAATGCAGGGATATATTACTCAGGAAAGATGCATATTCCATCAGAAATCCAAAAGCATGGGCCAACATTCAACAACACAAGGAAAAATTCCCTAAAGAAAAGGCACAGGGATGCCAAGAAGGACCCAGCTAGTAAGGAATTTTCAACATATTCCTCTAGTGATTTCATGCCCCATGTTATTATTAATTAAATAGACAATAATGATAAATAAGTATAATAATTATCCTAAGGGATAATAATAAGTACTTAAAATAAATATTTGGGTAATAAAATAAAATGGTAAAATAAGAAACGGTAAATTATGGAAAACCCTAAAATACAATAAAGAATTAAATATTGGATCTTAAGGATGGAGTTATTTACCATGGATGGATTCTATATAAGGATGGAGAAGAAGGACAAAAGGGCATCTCATTTTGTTGGAGAAATTTGAGGACACGACTAAGAAGAGTTGGCATAGTAGTGGATTGAGGGATCGAGGTCTCTTAGTCATGATGATTAAGGGGTTGGTTGGGAGGAGATTCGTCCCCCACACTATGTTGTGTCTTGCAGAATCAAGGATTGAAGTGCCATGAGTAAGTTGAAACTTTCAACTTTCAAGTAAGTTACTCACCACATACTCCTTGTTAATTATGAAATATTGAATCATGTATCTCTACTTTTATCAGATCTAGGTTCCAAGTTATGGTGTTTATTTATGTATTTAGATTTATAATAATTTGGGTCCTGACATATGGTATCAGAGCCAGGTTTCAACCCTTAAGGCCTATGGGCATTTCCAAATTAGGTTAAATAAATCTATTGTGAACCTAGAATATAAATTTGGAATGGTAGATCTTCATTTCAGATCTAAGCTGCTTGTTCCAAGTTTCTTAAGTTAACCCATCTCCATATATTTCAGATAACTTGGATGTTGGTTGTCGGTTGATCTTCTGGAATCTATATATTGAATTGATTTTGTTTTTTTCTGGCTTTCTTGTTTCAATTTTCAAGATATTTAACCCTTAAACCCTAAAGGATATAAACATAATATCAGGGATTGAGAGCTCGAATACGAATACGTTTTGATTTGGTTATTCTCCTTCCTATTCATACCCAATGGCTTGATTTCACAAGTTTATTGAGCCAATCTTTCCTTATTTCAGCTACTAAATGATTAAACTTAAGTCTACTTGCATTTTTGGTTCAAATATAAATGGTTTAATTAATATCTTTGCATAGATATAACACCATACTTCTAAGAAAAACCCATCAAACATTTTACTCACCCTTATATCTTAGGTATCCTTGTTTAAATCTGAAATTATTTGATACACTTGTCAATATGAATCATAGATCTAGTTTATCACAATGCAGATCTATAGATCAATAGATCCTTAAAGTATTGTTGGTATAGATCAAATTAAGGCCGAGGCATGTGTTGTGTAAAATATGTAGTTTATATTTAAGTTATATTGTTCGATGCTTAGATCTACAAAGAAATGCATGGACCTGCAGATCAGTTGCTTAAATTCCTAGATCTGTTGAGATCACATGTAAATCTGAAAGATCTATTAGATCTAAGGCTGTTAATACTTAATTATTGTCATTTGGATGACTGGGATGATTAATTAAAACGATGGTGTTTGTTTTCAATCTCATTTTAACTTATATATTGATGTTTTCCATTACTGATGCAACTCTCATTGATACATGAAAATCACTCAATATGTACTTGTTGATAAGTATAGCTTAGTGTGTTGCAACTAAATCTTTTGACCATTGCAAGCAAGGGCAGGATTAGGAATTCGCTGCACCAATAATGTTGGAGTTATGGACATATGGTTTGATAGGACAATCCCAATTTTATATAGATTAAGGAGCATATGGTTTTGTTTTCTATTTCAATCTTCCATTTCAACTTTCTATCTTATAGTTCATTGTTGAATTTATATATGATACATATATTATTATCACATAAATATTTTCGGACAAGTAGTTATTTTACAGTAGAATTCTATTTTGACAACTCAACGATTACTCTAAATTTCATTTCTATTTTGACAAGTTATTGTAATATATATATATATATATAAAAAAAAAGTTCAAAACATCACAATAATTTTATGAATTATTGAATTAATTTTATTAAAAAAAAGAGAAGGTTTGCTTGAGACAACAAGAGATTGTTGCATGAGGGTAGAATAAATAGAGCCCACGGATCAATCCCTGGTATATATGTCTATCTGATCGCTTTGGGCATCCCAAAACCCTAAATGTTTTGCATAGTTTTGGTACCTATATAGTTTGAAGTGATTATTACTCCAAATTTGCAAACAATGTAAACAGACAGCCAAGAAAACATGGATCATCATTGGATCAAAGTATGTGAATGTCGTGGTGGACGAGCTGCTAAGATTCGATCCTAACTGTCAGGTAATCCTCGTCATCTCGCCCGTGAATTGGGGTATCAAGGACACTTATCAAGTAAAGGATTTAAAAGTAGTGCTCAAAATTCCAATGACTTGGAAACAAATAAAAAGGTGCTTGCCAATCAATTAGATCCATCCATTCTTGCAAAAATGTGGCCGAGATAGATCATAAATTGTTGTAATCTGTTGTGATAATAAAATTCATCAACTAGTGATTCATGAGCCCCTCCAATGAAAATTATGATTCTTCGTAACAAACACTAAACATGGAACCGCCTTGGATCCTTTAGCAACATAGCTTTTCCAAATGCTAGTTGGCCAATGCCTTAAAAGAGTGAAAGAAATCAGTCTTGGAATTAGATATTCCATATTTGTGGACATTCCTACTTCTCTATTTTACTGTGACTGCCTCACAATTTTTTTGATCTTTCCTGTTACAAATTCACACAACTATTGCCTTATTTTTGCAGTTTCAGATACCTTGTAACATGTTCATGGATAAATGATGATATGCTTGAACAGTGCGTAGAAGAATTCTCTCTTCTTGAAAAATTGAGAATTAAATATTGTAAAGGTCTGAGCAATTTGAAAATGTCTGCAGTCGATCTCAAGCATTTAGGTTTTGCAGGAAATTACACTGCAAGGTCGGTGACAATGAATTGCCAGAAGTTGATCGATGTCAGAGTACACAATTTTAGTGATACATGAATATGGAGCTTAAATCATGCAGTGCTCTGCATTTTTATGCAAACAATCTTGTGGCACTCAAATTTCTTTCGAACACGGACTCGTTGAGAAAAATCACGCTTGTTCGGTCGTGGATTTTTGGGTCGTGGATGCTTTTGACTTCTCTCACAGTTCTTAGTCATTTTTTCTACCTGGAAGAACTCAACTCATCACTGAAAGAAAGGATAAGGTAGTAGGGTTAGAGGTAGCAAACTTGATCTTTCTCGTGGACAACCTAAAGAAGGTGCATGTAGGGGTTTCAAGATTTAACGAGGATGAAATTTCTCTCCTGGGTTGCCTTCTCAGAAGTGCTCCTTCTTTACAAAAAATGACACTGCGAGGGGTGCATGCGTTCTTCAGTCGTTGAAGTTGAATATGTGGTTTCATCAAATGTTGAAGATGATGAACAACGGTCTATTTAGCAAATATTGCTAGATACCTCCAGAATATAGGGATCTCGCACTCAGTCATGGAGCATTGAGGCAGGTTCTTTCCCAGTTTAATGATACTACCAAAATATCAATGATAAGAAATGCTTCGTGGACTCTCTTTTATGATTGTGATCCTCACTTTCAGGAGCGTAGGAGATAAACGGATGATCCTTGTTGCAGTGTTCATATAAACAATACACTATTGTTAAGAATGGTAATCACTACGACCCACTTCGTCGGTGAAATCAATGATTTATTTGTTCTCCTCTAGCCATATCAAGAACCCTAAACCTAACCTTAAATTTTTGTGACTTTAAATATAGTTCATTTTGAAAGAGACTATAGTTAAATGGATTTTCCCCACATCTCTCGCTAGGGGTTCGGGGACAGTGCGAAGAGAAATTTTTGGAAAAATTGCCTTGTAAAATATTGTAATTTCATAGTCAATTTGGATCGTTCATAGATCTAACAGTAAAAGTTATGCTATGGTTTTTTTTTCCTAGAATGCAACCCTCTTTTATGAGGGAATTGTATTGTGGCGGTATATGTGATTGAATATTGTATTCTGAGAGAAGAGACTCTGAGAGAAAGAAGAGGAAGTTACAGCGAGTATGTAGGTTGTATCCCTTCATTTGTTGGATAATAATAAAGGAAGGACCTGACAATTTCTCTGGTGGATGTAGCCCACACTGGGTAAACTACGTATATTTGTGTCTCTATTGTATTGTGTATCTTTTGTGTTTTATTTTTGCATTTGTTTTATTTTATTTCTTTGTGATCCTGTTTTTCTAACAGGTAGTGCAAATTGGTGGTGGATTGAGATAGGGGTTCATGGCTAAAGTATAAGAAGTGATCTATATCTTCTCTCGTCATAATAGGTGAATGGAATCTCGTGAGTGGACAGATCCCTGGATCTATTATCTCACTTGATTCAAGATCAAGGGAATGAATTGTTTGTCTTGTCGACCAACCAACATACCCGAACCCTAAAACAACTATATTGATTGACTCACAACTATATATATATAAAGTGAAATCTGATTTTCAAAAAGGTGTAGATGGTGAAATTTAAATTACAGGGAACATTAGGGTTTTAAAAAGACATCGATATTTTAACTTCAAATTTGAAGAAAAATACACAAGTCCAACTCTAATTCAATAAATCCCATTAGTGTTTGTTTGATGTATACCTAGATTTCTATGTTTGTTGGGATTTATAGTTGGATTTTTATGTTTGTTCTGACGGTTGGGTCTCTCAAATCATTAAGGGGTCACTCACTTGTTGAGTTTGATGCATGTATTACATAATCAGTTCGTTGGAATATATAATTTTCGAGCATAAGAGGCAAGCATAATTTTTTTTTATCTATCATGGAAGCAAAGTGAGGATCTTCTACTGTGAACAAAAATATCATTCAACATGAGGTGCAAAATTGGCCTCAATTTACATTACAATATCTTGCTATGGTTTAAAGAAAATCATGTTATATATATATATATATATATATATATATATATATATATATTTTGATGCAAGATCTAATTATCAACTTAGCCAATAACCTAAGATATCAATTGACCATCACAGATCTAAGAACACGTTATTCTAGGGATGAAATTCTCGACCAAGTTAAGGTAAAATGGACCCTTTTACTCACTCTGAATACTTTTATGTGATACTTATGTTATTAGTCCATGCCATTTGGGATGTAGGGATTATTAGTAAATCGGTTTTAGCTAGTCTAATAGTTATGCACTCACACCAAAGCAACACAAACCATTTTAAACCAATTTTTTGAAATTTTTATGCAATTTCCAAACTCGAATTTGATTTTTTATCCTAAGTTTTCAATTTGAGGTCTTATTTGGCCTCTTCCCTAAGCATAGGGAGAAGATATGCAAAGTTTTTCATTTGAAATGATGGCTACATTATGGTGTACATCTCTTCAGGTGAACTAATGTTATCTCCAGAGATAGCATTAGTTAGTTAACATTTAATGTTTCCGCTCTTCACTCCCCTTTGTTCAGGTTTTTGTTTAGGTTATTCATTAGGGTGAGGTTCTTCAATAGGGTTACGTGCCCAACAACAGAGGTTGAGAACCATGTAATATCCGTGTCCATAGATGGTGGTGAGTCCAGTGAATAATTAACAAATAAGGCCACAGTGAATAATTAGAAAATAAGGATACCCAAGGCCAAGCCCATTCCATCTTCATCTGCTCAACAAATAAGGCCAAGCCCATTCCATATTCGTATGTGCATCCCTTCGGCCAGGCCCATTCCATATTCATATGTGCATCCCTTCATCTACACATCCCTTCATCTAGTCGAGTCCATTCCATTAATGACTCACCCTCTCTCTCACTTTGCACACAATGACTCCAATGGAAAGGCGTGGGTGGAAGTTGTTCAGAAAGCCTCCAAAATCTCAAAGCAGCACATATTTGTTGGTAAAACGCCTTCATCTTTAATCTGCAAAAGAACAACACGTCAAGTTTTCACTACAACTTTGTTGTAATCTGCAACAATTTTAGGTTCAATTTAACTCTGATGAAGGTCTCAGAATCAGAATTATGAAGCATCCATGGTCAGAAAATGCAATTCTAAAGCATCAGTGTGCTCACTGTAATGACAACTAGATGATGGAATCGTATGAAAATGCATGTTGGCTAGTGTAAATCATATATATTAATAACAACTAACAAACACAGGAAACGTCAAATTGTTTGGTCAAGAATGAAGAAGTGAAGGGCCTTCCCGGGAACGCCATCTTCTCTTCAGCTTTTGAAGGAATGAAGGAGCGAAGGATCCTTCACACATCTTGGAAAATATGTGCATGTTGAGGTCTAGGGAAGCCACATGCAATCTACTGCTAAAGAGAACAGAAGATTGTCAAAGACTAAATGAACAGGAGAAGGTGAGTTAGATGTACAGTTATTATATCGTTCATGGTGGTCACGAACTGTCAAGCTCCTACAATGTCATTCCCACCACCATGTGCACATGACCACAACACCCTACCGCGTGCATGTGAATGAAGATCACCCAAAATTATGAGTTTTAGTACCTGACCAATGAGATTAGCTAATTCCTAAAAATATTATCGAAGGATAATGACATTAGAAGTAGATGAAAGTTCCAGGTGTTGCAAACCTGTCGATGTTGAGATTTTTTTGGATCTTTTGTAAGTTATATAAGTTTGTATGCATCTTTAGTGTGCCAGCTTATTTTTCTGATATCATACAAATAACATTTTTGCTAAATATTATTTTATCTTCTGTTATTGAAAAATATTTGAACTGGGTAGTTTCCTGAAAGGTAATGCTTTCTTACCTTGCAGCTTCTTAGCATCCTACTGGAACACCTTGACATATTCTTCACCTTCTTAACTGAAAATTACAACCTATATAGACTTCCCTCTAAAGAAAAAGCCTTCAAGATACAAGCTATTGATCTCTGTAAAAATTAACAAGGAGGAAAAATAGACCAAGCTACTGAAATATGTAAAAATTAACAAGAAAAAAATGGACCACTAGTGTTAGGTCACTAGTTTTCCTGAGATAATAAACACATGTAATTTCATTGATAGATTTGCATCCATATTATCTCTGAAGCAGTAATAACAAAAATAATAATCCTACATTTCCATTAATAATCCTTAGGAGACATCCCGGGATTTTTGTGGCGATTGAGCTTTGCCTCCATGTGAATTGGGGATGTCTGTGGGATATTTGATATCATTTATATACGAGTTCAGATGATTCTTTCATAAAGGAAACTGAGGTTTTTCATTGACATGAAGATCACTTACTGAGAGATCCCTTTGTATTCCTCCTGCGACCTCGCCCACCCCGAGGAAATCTGGTGTTAATTTATCTCCACCAACTTCAAGATTTAGATTTCCCCATGGATTATCAATCATTGGAATCCATAAACTACCCACCAAATGTCGTTGGTTGCATATGGTTTTCGGTAATATAAAGACCACTTGGTGTAAAAATATGCAAGCGGGGATCTATTGAGCTTTCATGAAGATGGCATGGGTTCTCTGATGATCTCTGTTGGATTGAACTTTCACTGAAATTGTATTGTGATCTTGGAGAATTGTAGGAGGAAATATCATTATCCATGGGCCTGAAAGATTGAAATTGATCCGTCAAATCGAAAACTATTAATCCTTCTCACCTGGAAGGCCAAGATGAATGTAGGCCTAAACCATCCATGCAGAGGGATGAAAGTAATGGAGCGTTACTTGCAGTTGCACCCATTTGTGTTGCTTTCTGAAGTAGAGTCATAGCTAACATTGATGGGGTATTGTGGAACCTTGTATTTCCATCGGAATTCACATTGTTTCCTGGGCTCAAATCTCCTCCAAAATTTGTAGTATGCATTCCATGGAAACACGAACTATAAATGATAGACCAAACCAAGTGTAGAGCGATGTATGAATAGGATACGTGCGAATTGCATGCCAACATGCGCACCAGGTGGAGACCACTACATGCCATGTAATGCATATAGAAGGAGTTTAATAAATCGTCTACAAACTCATTGTTCAATATTTGTTATTAGTACCTGCCGAAGGCCAGGACTCTAGCGATCGATGCATCGTTAACCGTTTATTAGTTTGCCTTTCACTATTATTATTTTTGTGCTTTCCAAAGTTATAAGTTTAATAAATCGTCTACAAACTCCAGGACTCTAGCGATCGATGCATTGTTAACCGTTTATTAGTTTGCCTTTCACTATTATTATTTTTGTGCTTTCCAAAGTTATACATAAGCAAAATGAAACATTTACTTTTATGTAATAAATAAATTTCTTTCATAAAAGACAATTCCACCTCCACCTCTTATTGTCCATATGCATTTTTTCCATATTATAACCTAAGTTGCGGACATGCATTTCCATATTTATCTCACTTATGTGGCTTATGCATTTCCATATTTATCTCACTTATGTGGCTTTAAACAATTCTGAGAAGCCACTGACAAGCCACCGCCTTTGCCTCATGGCTTTAAACAATTCTGAGAAGCCACTAACAAGCCACAATTCTGAGAAGCCACTGATAAGCCACCGCCTTTGCCTCAGCCTGGCTTACCACCTCTATTTTCACCGTAGTTGTAGTTGTAAATTGTCTTTGCAAACCCACATCTATCTGTTGCAAAGTCTGAATAAGTCTGAATATTCTTCACTGTAGTTGCAAACTGCCTTTGCAAACCCACATCTATCTGCAACAAAGTTTGAATATTCACCGCATTTGCAAACTCTGACTACCTTTGCAAGACACTGCAAAATCTTATCGCCATGATATTCACCAAGACAACCTGCAAAATCTTATCGCCATGATATTCACTGCCTTTGCAAGACAAAGGCATTGTTTAAATCAGATAATGTTTATGTACTTTCAAAACTCTACAATGTCACCCAACATTTGTTCTCTATATTACTGCAACATTTGCATCGGCTGGAAGGGAGCGAGAGGGAGCAACATCGGAGGGAGCAGAGTTCTTTGCTGAGCTAGATATGGGTGTCCCTGGTACAGGAGACCATACCTGAAGGTATGTTGACGAACGCCCCCGTTGTATGTCTTGCTTATCGCTTATCAAGTCTCGCTGTGTAACAAACCCTCATGGACTCCTTCAGAAAAAGAGTCATCTGCACACAGAAATAATCATTTGCACACACAATTAATCATCTCTGCACTTAATAAATACTGCATACATTTAAGTATATCTGGAATGGGACTTTCTCAAGACAATCCTGAAGAAAAGTATTGGCTTTATCTGTTAATAGAAAATTGCCCTCACCAGTGATCAAATTTTGGCCTTATAAACCCACTACTCAAATCAAAACCGCCAAGAGCAGCCCATCGAAACCGCCTATCGAAACCGCCACCCCCAGCACAGTAGAAAAATATATCAATAAATAAACAAATCTATTGCTGCAACATAGAACAAACGTGGTTTAACGTACTCACCTGAGCTCTGGTTTCTATGAAGCGGTTTACCGCTCTAATGGGCGAAGGAGGCCCCCGAATGGTTTATTTAAATATAGGCAAAATATCTCAGAAACCCTCCGCTCCTTAAAAACAGGCAGTCGTTTCCCGTAATTCCAGGTGATCGTTTGTCACAATCTCCGCGAAAAGCTGGGACTAATACTGGTGATGTTGTATGGAATACTCCATCTACACCCTCCACGGGTGCATCAAAACTACCCTCTTCTGCAAATCTGCTCTCAAGATGTTCAGGCACTCCTTCGCATGCCTCGCTCATTTTTTCAGGAAGGTTGAAGAAAGAAGTCACTGAAATTAAAGGTATTTTAAATCCGCTGCAATGTGGCTTGTTCCCTTATATATTTACTATTTTAAGTGTCCAGATGTTTCAAACAGCCAACCACTTGACCAGTGATAACATCCAGATGTTATACATAGCTAAAACCAGCGTCTTCCAAGAATGTTTCAAATGTTGATCAGCGGTAGGGGTCTAGTGGGGCCGACATCCCTAAATCGATTAGGGATTCGGGAAGCACATATGCATGTCTGTCAGTGTGTAGGATGCTGCCATCAACATTTGACTGGGTTCATGGGCCTCGTATGGCAGGCGGTCTTGGCGATGGCCATGTGTTGGGGTAAGTTTTCTCTACAATGGGCCGTTTCAATCCCAAATCTTGTCCAGGTTCGTGGGCCTCGTAGGATGTGTCTGTCTGGCAGTTCCGATGACGTGGAAACAATTTTCATAGTGACATTAAATATTCTCAAAAAAAAATGTATAAACTTATTTTCCACTTATTTCTACCCGAAGAAAGGCCCCTCCCTCTATATCTGATATATCCTTGTTGTAATTTGTTTGCTCATCAGGTTGTTCGGCTTTGAATAGTACCTTGAAGATTCCACTTGGGTTTTCTGAATGCCTAATCGGGCTTAGAGGAATGGCAGGCAGGGTGGGGCCATAACCCCACGATACTATAACTGGAACATGCAGATGTTGATGAGTGAAGCTGCTACGACAATGATCTCGATGTCCACACCACCATATCTTCCACAGCATATATATTAAGAACGTAGACACAATCTAGACACACTGACCAATTATTGAGAATATAAATCGCCAAATGTCAATTCCATCACGTTTTCATCTAGTTTCCTTCCAAAGAACACTATTTTCATCGTATTTCCTTCCAAACAACACTAGAAGTCGGTGGGAAGAAATGTTAACAATACAGCAGCAGGAGGGTACAAGATATATTCATTATCATTATCTGGGCTGTTGCAGACAATAACAGTTGAGAGAGTGCCAGTGGATATTGTGAAATTCATTCAGATTTATCTCTTAGAGGATCACAGAGAGTGCCAGTGGGTGTTGTGAAATTCATTCAGAATTATCTCTTACAGGGTAGGCACATTAAATATTCCATCTATTTCTTACATTCACGGCTTCATTCTGTGCTCTTTATGTCTTTTACATTAGACAGTTAAGATTTTAATATATATATATATATATATATATATTTAAATGCAAGGAAAAAAAACTGTATTTGTATTTGATATTTAAAGAAAAATAAAAAAATACATGGACTAGCGTTTCCGCTCAGTTCCAAGTTTCCAGAATCTCTTCAAACCTAGACTTAAGACATATACAGTCTTCTGTTTCCATAAATAGAAATTGGGATCACACCAGTCAGTATACAATCTGATGTACTTTCAGAGTTTCTGTAATTTATCTAGCTAGTATCTACATCAGCTGTACTCTGTATAGTAGGAATCGGTTCTCTACATGCACATTTGGACAAGGCAAAGCTTTGCATAGATATCCCTGTGGATGAGGTTATTTTTACATAATGTTGAATCAGGATTTTCATTTAACCATGTAAAACTTCAACGCGCTACAACACTCAATTGTTCCTTACTTGTAAATTTTCTTATTTTTGTAGAATTTGATTCTTTCCTCTCTCATATAAACCATTATTTTTTAAATTTGCTTATTTGTGTAGAATTTGATTCTTTCCTCTCATAAAGCTTTCCGAGTTGTTACAAAATAATGGAAGAATTCATGGTAAATCTGCTCTGTCAAACAATTTACTCGGACCCCGAGTCCCCGAGGAGCCCTATCACAATATATCCTGCATTAGTATTAATGGTGTTGCAAGGTCACTATCACAGGTTTAAAAGATGTTTGCAGATAATGTGAATAATTGGTAGAAAATAAGAGTGCATATGTATTATAAGCCAACTATTTTGATGTCAAGTCATGCTGGATGCAATGCAAAATATGCAAACAAATATGGTTGTTATCTTTTCCAAGATTGTAATATAATAGAGGGATAATGTCTTATTAACATTATAGGAAGTGTTTCTAATGTATCCAAGATATTTGATTAGGAAAAGAGATTCTTATTGTCAGAGTTTATGCACATTTATTATCAAGTCAGGGTCTAAACATCCAGAAATCAAGAAGTTCTGTAACTTTTTGTATATCATGTTCACATATGTTGATGATAGGATCTTAAATCAAGTAGTCAAGTGCATTCATGCACTTGATGGCAAGATATTTCAAAAAATAGAAAATTCAATTCAAGTGCATTTGCTATGTGCCTAAGCTAGAAGTAGCTTATAGCGCTTGGGTTGGGGGTATTTAAAATGGCACCATGTTAAATACATTGGATTGTATTATGCCATCATATCAACTTTATGATATTTTCAGAACTTTTGCTGGCAACTAAAATTATGATGGAGCCATGCCTATAAGTAGCGTGCAACTGAAATATGTTAATGTGTGCATTTGTAATATATGAACTCTTGGTGCTCAAGAAGCTTTTATGTTCAAGAAGGGTTTTTCTTTGTACTATATTATTTTTTAGTAGTATTATTTAGCTTTTGGGATTTTCTCTTTTTGTAGATTAGGTTTAGCAGTTGCTTTCACACTCCCACTATGTATTTACACATGTGGTACTTGTGAGTCTCGTTGACCTACTATTGTATTCATTCATTGAGCATTCTATATGGATTTGGTTTTGGGTGGAACTAGGTAAAATTTCTTGCCGAACAAACATTTTTTTTTATTTTCTTATTCAAGTTCATGCAGCAAAAAAAAGGAAAAAGGATGCAAAATGTGCAAAGAAAATTAAGGCCAAGCAGAGGAGAAAAATGCATGAACTTTCTAATCAGCTGGAACCTGATGAATTTGAAGATATGTGGAATCAGTGAATATGATGCTTTCTCATCTTCCATGAAGATAATTGCTACTATGTTTTTTGTAATTCAGATTCATGTGGAGTAAAGGGAAAAGACTTGGAAATATGCAAATAAAATTTATTCAAAGCAAAAGAGAGATGCAAGAACTTCCTCACTAGCTGGAACCTAATGAATTTGAAGATATGTGGAATGAGTAATTGATGAATATGATGTTTTCTAAACTTACATGAAAATTATGATTGTTATTATGATGATTCTGTTTTACGGTGTATTTTTGCCAATGATACCACTTGTTCAAATTGGGATGGGCATCCCTTAAACATATTCTAGTTTCAAATGAAGTTTATAGTTCAATTTGTAAAGTTTTGTCTTGCAGTAGAAAATCTCTTCTGGAAGCCATGATGTGGCCATCAAGGCATCTTTTCATGTTTAATTTTTGGCCACTCTTAAATGTTGTGACTCCTTTTTGGTCTCCCATGTTGGACAACTGANTACTGTGCTTAAACAATTATGCTTATTTTAAACTCGCTACAGAACACTCAATGAAAATCACAATAATGCAGGGAAGTAAGCAATAGAACATTCAGCATCATTCACACATATGAGATACACAGAGACAGATATTTCCTGAGGAAACCCATAAAGGGTAAAATCCTATTCTTCTTGGTATGATAAGTAATCTTTACATTTTGTACATTATCATACATATGAGCTCCAACTCATTGTGAGGCTACAACCTCTATTTTGCAAGCTGCAACTTGCTGATAGCACCAACTCTCTGTTTTCTCTAGCACCTACTAGAAGGAAGCACCAACTCCCTGGTTTCTCTAGCATCCACTAGAAGGAAGTACCAACTCCCTGGTTTCTCTAGCACCCACTAGAAGGAAGCAACAACTCCCTAAGTGTTTCAGCACCAACTGGATGGAAGCACCAACTTCCAGTCACACAGGCACCAACCTGTATAACAGAGAACAACAGTTCTCCCTTGCACCACCCTGGTTTCTCTGGCTACAACCAGATGGAAGCTACAACTCCCTGTGTTCAAGCACCCACTTGAACCTCTAAGGACAACAGTCCTCCCTAGCACCTCCCTACCACCCTGAGATATTAAGTTTGCTATATATAAATTTATCACAGTGATACAATATTTATCAATGGCTTACCGGTCTCATCACTGTTCCGCTACACTGCTCTACTCTACCTGCATTAGTGTCTTCCTACACACCTTCCTTACGCTTTATGTTCTTCTTCCTTTTATGCTCTGTGCACCATGTCCCTTCTATGCACCATTCCTCTTCTGTACATTTCAGCTGCTGCACTCTGCCTCCTTCTACACACCTGAATCACTCTCAACAACAGCAGTCATCTCATCTTTGTTCTACATTCTTATAGTCTCTGTGCACCTTGTGCATACTCTATGTGCAATGCTTCTGCATGCTCTATTCACAATGCTTCTGCATGCTCTCCCCATGTCGAGTGCTCTGCCTGATCATCATTGCAACTCTTCAGCTTCTCTGGCGGTTAAACCCATGCGTCCATCATCATTGGGTGTTATGCCGAGATTCCTTAGCCTCTCCAGCAGTCGAGACTCTTCGTCTTCTCTGTCACAATCGAGCTCATTCCCTCTGTTGCAGTTCCAGGCTCCAACGGTCTTACATCCGTCAATAACCTCTATGAACAGTCTTCATGCCACTGGAAGATGCCTCGAGACTCTTCATCTTCTCTGGCGATCACCCTGAAGTCTCTTCGAGTCCTCTGGCATAAACCATCAGTCATTTCTAGCAGTTACACTGTGAACCTCCAAGAAAACGCTTCAGCAACTAAATCGCCAATCGTCCAAGAGTCATGATTCAGTTCTGCTAACTAAATCATAACTGATCAATTAACTGTGAAGAGTAACAGTAGCCCTTCGATCAGATTTCCAAGTATCCAACACCGTTGGATTACAAGCACAGGATCTCGCATAGATTTTGCCATTTTGCATTTCGGCATTTTGGCAATTGTTGTGATGAGATATCTTGACGCTCCATATCGCGATCCCCAAAACTCTGAAAAAGGAGCTTAGCTGGACTAGCTCCTTCCCTTCTCGTTGCCATCGGTGTTGACTAGGCGCTTATCCACAAAGCACTTTGCAATTCACAACTTCGGGACTCCTGTGATGAAGGGTCTCGACTCTTCATGTTGCGATCGCCGAAACTCCAAAATGGAGTTTAGCTCCACTAACTTCTTCCCCTCACGTGGCCACTGACGATGACCACAACCTACACCAAAAGGTGTTTTTCTCATTTCGACATTTCACGATTTCACATGTTGCGAATTCCTGTTGCGCGACATCTGAACTCTCCAAGTCGCGATCTCCGAAATGGAGCTTGGTTGCACTAGCTCCTTCCTCCATCTTCCGCAGATGTGACCACTGGTTGTGACCATAGCCTTATTCAAAACTGCATTTCGCAATTTCGCGTTTCACGAATTTGTTGCGAGTCACTTTGACTCTTCCAACTCCCGATCACAAAATGGAGCCTTGCAACTTGCAAGCTCCTTCCTTCACATGCCCACAGTTGTGACCAAGCGTTTATCCATAAAGTGCTTTCGCGATTCCTCATTTCGACATTCCTACATTTCATCATTCCTGTGGAGAAGTATCTCGACACTCCAAGTCACAAACCCCGAAATGATCGGCGTTTCGCATTTCGCAACTTCAGGACTCCTGTGATGAAGAGTCTCGACTCTTGACTCCTCCAACTCCCGGTATCCGAAACTCTGAAATGGAGTCAGATCAACGGTCCACAATCTTGATGATTCGACGGTCCAGATCTTTCTTTGATCAACGACTCAGATTGAGTCGTGGTTTCGCATTTCGCGATTTCGGCATTCTTGTCGTGAGTGTTCTTGACACCTCCAACTCCCGGTATCTGAAACTCCAAAATGGAGTCAGATCAACGTATTCCGGCATTTCGCATTTCGTCGTTTCGGCATTCTTGTTGTGAGTGTCCTTGACACCTCCAACTCCCGGTATCCGAAACTCCGAAATGGAGTCAGATCAACGTATTTTGGCGTTTCACATTTTGCCATTTCGGCATTCTTGTCGTGAGTGTCCTTGACACCTCCTACTCCCGGTATCTGAAACCCCGAAATGTCGTGGTTTCGCATTTCGCAATTTCATCATTCTTGTCGTGAGTTGCTTCCTTGACTCCTAGAGTTTTCGCTTCTGATCTTGCCATGCGATCATCGTTGCGCTGATGGTCGTGATCTTTGCCATCATTGACAAACACGCATACTCTGCACTATCTCTTATGATCTTATCAATCTTGCTCTACTGCGTCTTCCCAAAATACTTCTAGTGGCCGCCTGGCACATTCTTCATGTACTTAAGCCATCGTTGTTGTTGTACTTTCCATCAATAACAAGAATACACTGCCTGTAAAACATGCCAACAATATCCCCCTTTGGCATTGTTGGCAACAAAGGCACTCGGACTCTTTTCTCCCCCTTTGACATCAATGTCAAAGAACACATGCTCCCCCTGAGTTGTTGCAGTATTTTTAGGAGGTATCAGATATTAAACCAACACAAACTCCCCCTGACAGGATGGACTCTCTTATTTGAGGCCTGCAAAATATTTGTATATAAACCAAAATCTTCTCCTTTTGATTCTTGGACCTGTTCATCTTCAGCTTCCACTGTATCCTCTGTAGAATACTCAAAATTGCTCACCTCTCTTACTGGGACTCCTTCATCAACCTTTTCTTTTCATAACTGGATGACTCCCCCTGTCACTGTTCTCTCTCTGCTTTTGACTGCTTCCCCCCTTTGTTCCTAAAAGGTTAGCTTTCCCTGACAAGGTCTTTCCTCTTGTTATCTCTACAGGATGTCATGTATATCATTTTGTAAAACAAAATGTTGTTGCTGAGGATGTTGTTGTCCTACTGAAACACTATGTAATTGTA
>ML779893.1:209573-224667 GCA_009831015.1 Picea engelmannii | reverse complement strand
ATTTGCTCCCTTTCTTCTGAAATTTTGAACCATTCTTTTGTTTCCAGTCTCCACGGGACTCTGCCCAATGTCCATATTGCTCATGACAATATGTTGCCTTTCGTATAGTATCTTCTAAGGTCTTTGGTTCGTCAAACTCAATTTGGTTCTGGTATTCCTTGGGAAGCCCGCTGATGAAGCGTTGTGTCTTTGCCTTCTCTGCTTTGATGTAGGGTACGTACCTCAGTAAGTCAAGGAATTTGTTAACATATTCCTCCATGGTAAGTTGTCCCAGTTTGAGTTCATAAAACTCTTTAGCCTTCTCGTCGAAATACCTTTCTGATAAATACTTCTTCCGGAAGTACTTCTCGAACCATTTCCAAGACAGGTCCTCCTCGCGGACCCCTTTCATGTTCTTAAGGTCTTCCCACCAGATGGAAGCCTTCCTGTTCAGATTGAAAGTGGCCACTCGGGCCTTCAAGTTCTCTAAGAAATCATGGACTTTGAAATATTTCTTTAGTCCAAGTAGCCAAGCCTCCGCCTCCTCTCCCTTCTTTATCTCGCCGTCGAAGGAGAGAGGTTTGGCCTTCCTAAACTCCTCAAATTTGTGACTCTTGGAAGTCTTTTGCTTCTTCTGTTTTCTGCGAGAATAGGAACTAGTTTTGCTGCTAGAAGAGCCTTCTGAATCACCGAATTCCTTCTCAGTGGAATCGTCTGGCACTGGTCCTTTACCTTTGGGGTGAACCTTTCGGGATGTACTTCTCTCGGTGTGGCCACTGACACGACCATGATTTTGCATCTCAGGTTCATGCTGCATTTGTCGTTGTAGGTCGGATAAGCTCTGCAGTAGAACTGCATTAATTTCGGTTTGCTTTTCTTGTTCTTTCATCATCCTTTCATTATCGGCCTTACAACTTTCCAATTCGACCATGAGACTCCCCACCGTCTCAGCTAAGTCTGGAGGGGTTCTTATTGCTCTTCTTTCATCAGACTCCTCGTCTCTGTTGTGGGAGCCTTCTCCCACCTCTTGGTGAGTCACCATACTCTGCGTTTGTAGATTCCCGCGGCTGATCGTCCGCTTGAGTGAAAAGAAAAACATTGGATATTAGTCAAGAGTTAAATACATTTTATAATTTGTGCATAATTCCATAATTCTTTCACATACATACACAGTCGGGTGTTCATATTCCAAGTTTTTAATCCTGGATAAGATAGTTAAGTCAGGGGTTACTCCTCATAGAAGTGTTTCGTACGAGGTTTATGTGCGACTGGTGCGACTGGTGCATGAGCCCAATCAGGCCGAGTGTTGTAACCATGCTCTGATACCACTTTGTAACACACCCACTATCATAATTTTAAAAATTTTGGGTTAATCTCCCACAATGAGAAATCCCCAGAAACCGGTATTTGCGAAGTGCCAATCTCTGGTTAAATATCGTGACTCGGGGTTTCTTCCATCGGGGTTTTGACACCCACGATGTCTTGGCGACTACAATCACCAATCTCCGATCTCTGATTCACTCCTTGGTTGCCTCATCCCCACTTGGCTAAGCCTTTGATCCACACGATCGGTTCCTATATGCCCATACGACAGCTTCTCGTCAGGGTTTCGGAGTTTGTGGTGCCGAGGTGCACATGTCCTCGGAACTCCTGATCCTCTGATCCCCGATGTGCTCCTAGCGTTTTTGCTTTCCGGGCTAAGTCCTGGTCAATACGACCACAACGTTCACAAGACCACAGCCTTGGTTCTTGTCGGGGTTTGGCGCCTTTCAATGTCATGGCGCACAAGTCCCCTTGACTTTCGACGCGCCCTTACACTGGCTAGCCCCCCCTTGGCTATATCATGGTCCATGTGACCACTTACCATACGACTGAAGCCGTATAACCTTCCATCGGGGTTTCGGCATTTGCGATGACACAAAACACCTATACCCGAGGCTCGCGATATCTCGATCCCTGACTCTCTCCAGATGTTCACCACGTGTCCCTTATATCAACGGCTCATGATGGTATCGGGATTTCGCATATCGCGGTTTTGTAATGTAAGGGTTTCATGTCCTTGAAATCCCTGATACACCGATTCCCGATTTGCCGAACTCCGACTTTCTGGGATCTCTCGCCACGTGTCCCTGCTGTTTGGACGGTGTTGATCCCATCGGGAAATCGCGGGTCGCGATTTCCTGTTGCACAATGTCCTTACCATCGAAAACTTCTGATGAACAAAACTCCGATGGCGCCCAATCCCTTGCCACCTGTCCTCACAGACGAGCGGCCCAAATTGATTCTTGGGGTTTCGGGACTTATGATGTCTTGGTCCTCATGGCCTCGAGAACTCCGATTTTTCGATGGGCCAAACTCCGATAGCGCCTTGATCTCCGACACCTGTCCCTCAGATGGACGACTCAGATCTTATCGGTAAATCGCAGATCGCGATTCCGGGTGGCAAGAGTTCTATGTATTCGAAATCCCCGATATTCCGAACTCCGACTCTCCGGGATCCTCTGCCACGCATCCTGTACAGTGGACGGTCCAGATCTGATCGGGAAATCGCGTATCGTGATTTCTATATGCAACAGTTCTATACTCCCCAAATCTCCGATGGTAAAAATCCCGACGCCTCCCAAACGCTGACACGTGTCCTGCCGAGATCAACGGTTAGGATCCGTTCTCGGTATTTCGAGGACCATAAGGTCTCGATTCTCAGACTCAACAAAACCCCGGTGACCCTGTTGTCCCGATGACTTCTCCGGGATGTTGACACGTGTCCTTCCGAGATCAACGGCTAGGACTCTTCCTCTGCACACTAGAGTTTAACTCCGGCGCATCTTCTCGAGATCTGACAGTTGTCGGGACTATGATCTAAGATCCGACGGTTCAGGTCATTTCTCCTGCACGCTCTCCTTCCAGAAGTTATACTCCGTGAAACTCCTCCCGATCCAACGGCTTACGGGATTTATGCTCCAGATCTGATGGCTCATATCTCTTCCTTGCATGCCTACCCCTGCGCATCTTCTCCAGACCCAACGGCCGACGGGTAATTGGACCGAGATCTAACGGTCGATATTCATTCTTTTGGGTCTTTGGAGCTTACGATCCCAATTTCTCGTTACTCACGATGGTAGAGGACAAAGGGGCAAGGTAGGTAACGCCTTCGTTACTTCCGTAAATCTAATGGTTGTGAATGACTATGGATCCTCCGACGAGATCTCATCCGACGACTTATTACATCTCACAACACTACTATCTTGGAACCTTAATAAAATCGTTCCTCCTCGTGCAGGGTGAATAAGGCCTGTGCGTTCGGGTCCTTGTTCTGGGTTCTGGGTGAATCTTTCCAAGGA
The DNA here is from genome assembly GCA_009831015.1 of Picea engelmannii. Taxonomy (NCBI): domain Eukaryota; kingdom Viridiplantae; phylum Streptophyta; class Pinopsida; order Pinales; family Pinaceae; genus Picea; species Picea engelmannii. Next base: position 221,347 of record ML779893.1, on the reverse strand, counting down.
GGAAATATCTTTGAGGAGATCCCTACCGGGGCATTCCCGGAAGTAGATAAAGGGAGACAGCTTCCCGAGAACGGCTGGGCATGATTAGATTCATTTATCAACGTAAGTCGAACACGGTTTCCTCGGTGTTAAGAATATATCAACTCATTCATATCAAGCACTACACGGTCATTCTCATGCTGAAATCATTTACAATTTCACAAGTTCTATGAGTTAACATCTACTCCATATTAACAATTGTTGTACAGACAATTCCTTCACAGGAAACNCGGGCCAGTGGAGTCCAAATACGGTATTTAATTCTTGGTGGAAGTTAACGCCCCTTTTTCAAGGTGCCCTCCACCACCATCGTGGTCTCTTTTCCGCACATCCCCTCTCAGCAGTTCTGCAATAAATTCAAACTATCATTTACCTTCATTGACCTCTTCCTGCAGGTCCATTTACAGCACATATTCATACTTATGAGTTTTGCCATAGTCCTTGGCCAGTTCAGTTATATTTACAATCTGGGGGAAACAGGGTGTTACAATGACTGAAGAAGCATTTCCAAGTACACAATTACTTAGGAAACATGAAAGCAAGGGTGGCCACCTTTAATTTAATTGGAGGGGATTCCATTTGGTTGGAAGACCTTAAGAATGTAAAAGGGATCAATGAAAAGGATCTGACCTAGAAGCAATTTGAGAAATATTTCAAGAAGGAATATATGTCAGAGAAATATTATGATGGAAATATCAAAGAGTTCCATGAACACAAATTGGGACTAATCACCATGGATGAATATGTCAAAAGGTTCATAGAAATGTTAAGGTATTTCCCAAACATCAAAGATGAGAAGGTGAAGATACAATGTTTTCTCAGTGGATTGTCATAATCCTTCCGGGATAGAATTGAATTTGATGAACCCAAGACACTTGATGACACCGTCTGAAAGGATAATTATTGCTATGAGAAATCAAAGTATAGGCAGGAGCCTCACAAAGAATGGAAAAGGAAGGATAAGACTAGATTTAAGAAGAAGCGATTTAATTCATCCTGGTATAAGAATCCAAGAAAGAGTGCCCAACCCAATTACCCCACTAACAACATACATCAGCAAAACTATCCTACTTAAAGTGGGAATAAGCCAACAAAACCCACAACGGAAAATGTAGAAGAACAAAATAAAGGACCACTAAAATGTTGGGGTTGTGGAGAACCACACTTGCTAAGAGACTTCCCTCATACATATAATGATAACAAGAGAATTTGCAATGTCTAGGAGGATATTGTAGTTGATGGTGTAGCCAGAAGTGTACCTCGGATATATGCAACTGTCAAGAATCGAAAAGCATACCATCAAGCCTCAGTGGTGGAGATAGAAGGTATACTTTCCAACCGCTCTATTTCAATTTTGATTGACCTTAGTTCTAACCTTAGCTATATTGCACCCCAATTCGTTGAGGCATGTGTCTTACAAAAAAGAAATCAAGCAAAATCATGGTTGGTTCAACTAGGTATAGGAACCAAGAGGAAAGTGAATGAGGTAATAGAAGCACGTCAATTTGAGATGGATGGACTACACACCCAGACAATATTGAATATACTAAAATTGGTGTCATGTGCCATGTTAATCATTATCGACTGACTAGCATGACATAAAGCTAAAATAGACTATTTTAACTAGACCCTAGAATGTGAGGATGATGAAGGAAATAAAAGGATCCTACAAGGCATCCATAAACCTGTGTCAGTAAGTAAAATTTCATGATTAAAGCTAAAAAGACATTGTAGAAAAGGATATCCATTGTATGGTATACATGTGACAGATTCAACAGAGGATAATAAGTTGATAATTGAAGAAAATCTAGTGCTACATGAGTATGGAGATATATTCCTTGAGGAAATACCAAGACTTCCTCCCAAGAGGAATATTGATTTTTCCATAGAGATTTTTCCAGGAGTAATGTGGGTCTAGAATACCTTATAGAATGAACACACTTGAATTGGTGGAGCTGAAAATGTGATTGAAAGAACTGTTATACAAGAGATATATCAGACTCGGTGTGTTCCCATGGGAAGCACCAGCTTTGTTTTTTAAGAAGAAGGATAGTACCCTCAGGTTATGCATTGATTTTAGATAGTGAAACAAGATGAACATCAAGAAAAAATATACATTGCATGGGATTGATGACCTTTTTAATCAGCTGAGAAGAGCCACAATATTCTCTAAAATAGATTTGAGGTCTGGGTATCATCAAGTCAGGATCAAGGATGAGGACATTTATAAAACTTCCTTTAGAATAAGGTATGGACATTATGAGTTTGTAGTGGTTCCATTTGGGATTACCATTGCACCAACTACATTTATGTGTTTAATTAATAGAATTTTAAGTAAGTACTTGGATAAGTTTGTTCTAATGTTCATTGATGACATTTTAATTTACTCAAAGATTAAGGAAGAGCATGAGGAACACTTCAGGCTAGTACTGCAAGTATTGAGAGAGCACCGGTTGTATGTTAAATACAACAAATGTGATCTCTTTCATAAATAGATTCATTACTTGGGTCATGTGATCTCAAAAGGAGTTGTAGTAGAACCTGAGAAAATCAAGGAAATCATAGATTGTCCTCCTCCTCGGAATGTATTTAAAGTGAGATCATTTATGGAAATGGCTATACACTATACAAGGTTTATCCTAGGATTTTCAAAAATTGGCCATTTGATCACTTCACCACAAAGAAAAGGAGTGAAATTTGTATGGTCAATAGATTGTGAAGTAAGTTTCCAACAACTAAAACATCTTCTATTGAATGCACCCATCTTAAACATTGCATCTCCAGATAAGGATTTCCTAGTGTGTACAAATGTTTTCAAGGAAGGACTTGGCGGATTCCTCATGCAAGAAGGGCGTGTAATCAGTTTTGAGTCCACGAAACTAAATGAGCATGAGAAAAATTGTGTTACTCATGATTTGGAGGTTGCAGCCATTGTGCATGCCTTGAAGATGTGGAGGCACTATTTAATTGGAAGGAGGTTTGTATTGATGACAAATCACAGTGGAATGAATTACGTATTCGATAAAACATGTTTAAATGCTAGACAAGCCAAGTGGATGGCACTCATTAGTGAAATTGATTTTGAAATCTAGCATATTAAAGGAAAAGAAAATCAAGTGGTATATGCACTCAGCCAGAGGATGAAAGCAATGTATCTAGAAACAACTAGTGTATGTGAGTCTAATATAAAACATAAGATCAGAAAATTCCCTACATGGCGACGAACACTTCAAGCTAATGAAGGAAAGATTAGAGAAAGAACCAAAAGGACAAAAGTGTGAAGGATATCATCTCACATAGGATGGATTGTTGATATACAAAAGTCGGTTGTACATACCCAATTCAACTGAACTTAATGATATTATAATGAACGAGTTCCACAAGAGACATTATATAGGTCACCCAAGTTACCAGAAAATGATAAGAGTTGTGAGGAAGTTGTACCATAGGCCAAAGATGAAGAAAGATATTACAAAATATATTGCCAAATGTTTAGAATGTCAACAAGATAAGGTTGAGCATAGTCATCCAGCAGGATTTCTATAGCAAATAAAGATTCCATAATGGAAGTGGGAAGTCATATCAATGGACTTCATCACCCATTTACCTAGAATAGAAAAACAACATGATGCAATCATGGTGGTGGTGGATAAGTTGAGCAATCCACCTCACTTCATTCAAGTAAAAAACACCTACAAAGAAATTGACATAAAAATTATTTTTATAAAGGAAAATTTCAAATCTCATGACATGCCCAAGATGATCATATCAGATCGAGATGCCAAATTTACTTCAAAATTCTAGAGAGGATTATTTGCAGGCCTTGGGACACAGTTGGCTTTCAACACCACTTACCATCCTCAAACAGATGGGAAAACAGAGAGAGTGAAAAAAGTGATGGAGGACATGTTAAGAATGTGTGTTATGCACCATCCCAAGAAGTGGAAAGATTACTTACCCCTGGTGGAGTTTTCCTATAATAATGGCTACCAAGAGTCATTGAAAATGAGTCTCTGTGAGGCCTTATATGGTAGGAAATGTAATATCCCAATCAACTGGGATAACCTAGTGGACAGATTTACGCTTGGGCCATACATGCTGAAAGAAATGGAACAAGAAGTGGCCCAGATCAAATGGAATTTGAAAGTTTCTCGGGATAGACAAAAGATTTATGCTGACAGAAAATGAACTCCTAGGGAGTTCAAAGTAAGAGGCCATGTTTATCTCAAAGTCAAGCCCAAAACAAGTTTCCTCATAATGGGAACCTATGCTAAGTTAGCACCCCACTATTGTGGACCATTCGAAGTCCTCGAGAGAGTGGGATCAGTGGCATACAGGCTTTTCCTTCCTCCTACTATTAAATCACATAATGTATTACATGTATCCTTGAGAAATGTGTTCATGACCCTAATCATATTATTTATTGAACCATGATTCAGGTGGAACTAGAAGGAGAATTCCAACTCAAACCTCAATTCATCCTAGATAGGAAAAATAAACTACTTTGAAACCGATCCATTATGCAAGTCAAGGTGCAATGGAAGCACTTTGGAGTAGATGAGGCCATGTGGGAACTAGAGGATGCCATGAAAGTGGAATACCCATTTGTTTTTGCTATATAGAGATGTGTATGTGGTTGGTAAACACCAAGGATGGTGTTTATTTTAAGGGGGAGGGGAATGTAACACCTTGTTTTCCCCCAGTCTATAATTATAACTATGACTTAATGTTGTTGTGAGTCATAACAGGGATATTTGTCTATTATAAGACTAGAATGGACAAGTTCAACTATCTAATTGTATATTTTGTTAATGAAAGCTTGTTGGACAATTGATTGAAGGGTGTAGCACCGATATGGACCATGATACTACGAGTGGAAAAAGTGACGGGGAAGGGATTTCCTTGCCTAAAATCTTTAGTTCCATTTAGTGAAAAGTCATATTTTGAAGTATTTTCCCTCTTTTCTCATTTTCCACAAATTAGTTAATGAAGGAGGAATGGTAGTTGAGCAATCAACTACCTACCTTAATGGAGGTATGTAAGAATGGTTGGGACAACTGAAGATCGTTAGCTAGAGATACAACCAATTATCCACCTCATTTTTTGGGTTGACCCACAAATGCCTCTGATATAAGAAAAAAGGAAATATCAGGAAACCTTCTGGGAAAATAGTGGAGGAGGAAGAGAGTTCTAGTAGGGTAAGTAGAGAATGTGGAGAGAAAGGAAGAGAAAAGGGGAGACTTGGTATTCGAGGGGATCTTGCTATTGAATCCTAAGAAGAAGAAGACCCCAACCAGACATAGAAAGAGGGTCATGACTCCAATTCCTATTGGATAGGAAACCCACACTGAGAAGGGAGGGAATTGAGGGACTATGTAGCAGTGAAGGGACTCACGTGTGCATAGGTTATCCAACTGGAATGCAACTGCGAAAACTTGTGGAGGCCCTGATTTGGTGGGACGAAGAGGAATTTCTACTGTTGACTTCCTGTGAAGGAGAGTGGCCTTCACCCCCTACCCATATTTTCCTAGAAAACTAAGTTTCACTAGTGGTGTCATGGTCTGGCATGGGGGTGGCATGTTGTAGAGAGCATAGAGAAATAAAGCCCACAATTGGGTGGAAAATAACTCATCATCAGTCAATTGGATTGGCTAGCAATTTCACAAACATATACATTTCAATTATGTGCTATGATGTATGAAGATTTGAATAAATGTGCATGTATTTTGAGTTCATGATCTTGTATGAAATTCCCTGCAAAGAATGATTTGAATGCATGATTGTGTAATTTTTTGTATGATGGGTAAATTTGCATGTTGGATTAAATTTTCCTTGAATTCTTAGGCCGATATCCTATAATTTCATGACCAAATCTCTAAGAATGGAATGGATTGAGTGAAGATTTTATTCACTAGGGAAGTCATTGTTTTTCCTTAAGTTCCATGAAACTTTGTGGTGGAACCTTGAGGGTAGAAACTTGATGTGGGGACCCAGACCTATTGGAACCCTCAACTAGTTGCAGAGTTAGATGAATTTTCTAGTGAAGCCATGTAAAGGCCTTTGGAGTGAAAAAATAGATTTTAGGTAGTCCTTGACACATTTAAGCTTGGCGATGGAACCATGGCGTAGTGGAACCTTAAACCCATGAAGTGAAAAGGATAAGTGTCATATGTGGTGAATTTAGGGGAAAAAGAGGGGCTCATTATTGGTCGAGCACTTCTAAGCTCGAAATAGATGAGGACCATTGATCATGGTTGATCTCAGTTGTTTGATCTTTCATGAAAACGTTTCAGAAAGACTCATTCGGGAAGTCTTATAGTAACTAGAAATTCTAAAGTGGTGAGTTTGAATGATGTGATCCAATTAATCGATGCACACCTTTAATCCCAAAATGGATATGGGTCGGCATATCTGTCAGAATCAGGTGACCCCAATAAAGGGGCGTGCAGCTTAAAAACCCACTAAAGATTTGGATCATTAATCGATGTGAATTCTCCACCGTTTGATTTAGTGGATGTGCAAGTGTACTAGGAGAGGTAAAGGAAGAAGGGGAGGGGACCCACTCCTCTTGCAGCCGATAGTTGAGTGGCAGGTGGAGGCTTGTCATTGAGTACACATCAGTGAAGGTGGATGAATGAGTGCAGGCCATGTGGCAGTTAGGTATTGGTGGGACCTGCAATTATCAATGGAAAGAGTCAATAGAAATCAACTAAGTGTTAAGAGTAAATATTGATTGTTCATCGAGAGTAAATCTCAACCATCCATTGGAGGTCAAATTTTGGGAAAACCACAAGGCATCATAAAATGGAAGTCTGATGGTATAGGGCTGATGGAAATAAACCAATAGTGTTGCAGGAAGTTCATCTTTCGATAGTGTTGCAGCAAGTTCATCTTCTGATAATGTTGTGGGAAGTACATCTTCTGATAGTGTTGTGGGAAGTGCATCTTTTGATGGTGTTGCAAGAAGTGTATCTCTCGAAATTGTTGTAGAAGGGGGAGATAAACCAGTGATTCTAGTATCTTTGCAGGCTTTGGACTTCAGAAGAAACCATGACCAAGATAAGTTGACATTCTGGAAATGTTAGCCCGATGGAGAGAATCTGACAATCTCACGAGCTACGTATTTCGGGTAAACCACGAGGCTTGGTAAACTACCATTGTGATGGGGATTTTCCGAAAGGGGTAATTCTGATAGCCTTGTGGGTGTCAGAAGTCCAATGGCTTATATCCAAAGGTTTAGTAGCAGGTTCAGGGCCTATGCCTTTCATCCATGTGAGGGAGCACGTCCATGTCAGCTAGATGAGTGGAGCACATCAACGTGGATGCCACATGGACATGATGTCATCACCTATGATAAATGCCTAAGAAACTTTAAGAGACCATATCTTTCTGTCGAGAGATCGCCTATGGACATTATTATAATTGTGGAAAGCTCTCGAAGAGAAAAATTGACTTTGAGTTAAAAATCGAGGTCGAAGTTAGGATTTGGAAGAGTAAGTATAGAGGATTATGAGCAAATTTGAACATTCCACCAATCTAATGAATCTTAGGGAGTCAGGTGTGATACAACAAACCTTCTCAATTGCTCATAATCAGTAGACAAAGAATACGCTATTCCTAGATTTGCTCATTGCTTGGTTCACTTTCTATAGAAAACCAAGACCAATCAATGGAAGAAAAAAACAATTATGTTTTCACAGTTCTCGTTGTGCCAATTACAATCCAACAATTACACAAATACAATAGTAGTTGAAAAAATAATCCATTCAAGAAAATAATAACTCTGTAATGACAACACTCTATGGTCTTATACGTGCACACACAACTCCAATCACACATTTGTTCATTCCTTCAACTCACAAGATGCATGGCTATAGGTAACGTTATTTATTCTAGTGTGTTTACATAACACTCAGATATAAAACAAATACCAGTGATTTATCATTTGGTAGAGATTTCAATGCCTATAGATGACAGTTACAATCCATATCCTTTCACAATATTTATTCCAACATTGATACAATCCATGGTTGTAAGTGTTATTGCTCACCATGCATCGATTTAAAGAGGGGTGAATTGGTGGTGGAATTTGCATTCAATTATCAAAACATAACATTCAGTCACAACAATTCATTAACCATAGAGATTTTTAAATGCACCATAGACACACAGATTTTACCTTGGAAACCCAATTGGGAAGAAAACTAGGTTCTAGGTGATCTTCATTAAGAAGGAAACTAATTACAAAAAGATGAGCTATATCCATATTTAGTGTATTGTTACTCACTAGCAAGAAATGTATAGATGGCTATGGCTCAACAACAATCTTCACTCATCGTTGGATAGACTCAATGTATTCTTCTCCTATGATCATCAAGAAGATTTCTTCCTTGAGCTCTCATCTTTGGTACTGCCCTTCTTCATTTCCACCTCTTTGTTCCATTTAATGCTCTTCTTCATAACAACCTTCACTTTCAATAGTCTTCCTTGGAAGGATAACCATCACAATGGTTTATTTCAACTTCCAAGGGAATTTTGAACATTTTCTTAACTTTGCCAAAAACAATTAAATGCTTATTACAAAGTTTTCAAAGAGTTTTTGTTGGCGAGAATTCAATTTGGATCACCAACTAGTACCATTATGAACAAAAAACTTAAAATTGGTCCTCAAATCAAAGGGTGGTATTGCTAGTAGCACCTCATTTTTTATGTCAAGGTTAAAATTACAACTTGTTTGATATTATGACCTTGACAATTGATGCCACTATGAATAAAAAATCCTCAAAATCAATGCTCGAATTAAAACGTGGTGCTACCCACGTCACTTCTTCTTTTTTAAATTGCAAAACTAAGAAAAATTTGATTTTCTTTAAATAAATAAATTCAAAAAAAAAAGAACATTTTCAACTAAAAATAAAAATTAAATTAAATTTAAAATTAAAAAAAAAAAAAATAATAAGCATAGTTTATATGGTAATTTTAAAAAATAGATGAGAACATTAAAAAAAAAATTAGACAAAGTTTACTTTTTAAAAAATAAAAAATTTAAAAACATCTAAAAAAAACCACACTTATATATGTATGTATTTATTTATTTTAAAAAACAAAAAAAAATGAAAAAACTAAGTTTTTGGTGGGGGGAAATGCTTGAAATTTCCTTCCCCCACTCTTGATCCCTCCTACTTGTCTCACCAACCCACCTCCCCCTGCTTCCCTCATCCCCCTCCCCTAAAATTTCTCTCCCCCTCCTCCCTCCCACCTACATCCTTCCACTTAAAGAAGCATTTCCCTCCCTTCGCCACCTCCCCTCCGCCTACTTGCAGTGCACAAGCAATGGGTTGTAAAGCCGACGCTTAAAGGAGAGGTGTTTCACTCCTTTAAATGGTAAGTTTACAACTTGTTTCTTATGCACTACATGTCGATAGAGGGAGGGGATGTGTGTGGGAGGGGGACGGGGAGGGGGGTTGAGGGAGCAGATGCGGTGGGCTAGTTGGGGGGTTTAGAATTTTTGCATTTTTGAAAACTTGTGTTTTTTTTTAATAATTTTTTTTGAATGTTTAGTTGCTTTATAAGTGTTGTTTAATTTTTTTTTAAAAGTTGTTTTAATTTTTTAAAAATAAGTTTTTTCTTTTTTCAATGTTCTATAAAAATTATCTTTAGAAAAAAAATTATTATTAAAAAAAAAGGTAAACTTGGTCTAATTGTGTGTTTTTTCTAAATTCATCGTCTATTTTTTTTAATTAACTTGTAAATTACACTTTTTTTAATTTAAAGTTTATTTTTTTATTGAAAATGTTCAATTTTTTTTTTAAGAAAATCATTTTTCTTTAGTTTTGTAAATTTAGGCTCAAAAGAAAAAGGAAGAGTTGTGAGTAACTCCATGTTTTGATTTGAGTGTTGATTTTGAGGTTTTTTATTTGCAATGGTATCGGTTTTCAAGGCCACATTATCAAACAAGTTATAATTTTAACCTCAAAATAAAAAAAACGGGTGCTACTAGCAACACAACTTTTTGATTAAGGGATTGATTTTAAGGTTTTTGTTTGCATTGTACCAGTGGTCAAGGCCATGATTCCAAACGAGTTGTAATTTTAACCCTTGAAAAAAAGGGGGTGATTCTATGAACACCACTTTTCAATTCAAGAGTTGATTTTAAGGTTTTTAATTGCAAATTTACAAAGATTTAAGACCATGGTGTGAAAAGGTTGTAATTTTAACCTAAAGGTGATTCTAGTAGCACCAATTTTTAATTCGATGGTTGATTTTAGCATTTTTTACACACAAATATGAGTTCTTAGGGATAGGCTTCTATTTTTGAGGTCACAATTCTCGGAAAGTTGGTAACTATGTTTATGATGAAGGTCACAATTCTCGGCAAGTTGGTGACTTGTTTATGATGAAGGAAATAAAGTGGCCTTGCAAACTTATATTGACATAGTCCCTTGAAAATTGACTCAAGAACAAATGAACAAGGGCTAACACTAGACAAATTGACAATAAAAAAATAAGGAAATGACCAATGAAAAGTTGTCTTGCAGAGATGATGACCCATGCAAATTTTGCAAAACCATTTGCAACTTTGTGGGGTTAGATCTATTAGAGATGTACAAATCATTTGTGTATGCTTTTATGATTGGAAGTCACATTAATAAAGGTTGATCAAAAAAAATTTGAAGCCAAGTGACCCAAAATTAATCACAAGCCAATGACCAATAACTTTGTTGATGTCTCTTACCATATTCTAGCCAAAGTGCTCGCCTTGAGGTTGAAATATAGCCTATTGAAAATCATCAAATCAGATTAGACAAGCTTTATCAAAGGAATATACATTTTGGATATTGTAATAGCTATCTAGGAGGGTATGTAATGGGATAAAAGCCAAGGCCTAAAGACCTTGTTCATTAAAATGATTTTGAAAATTCCTATGATAGGGTGGAATGAGAGACATTGTTCATTAAAATTGATTTTGAAAATTCCTATGATATGGTGTAATGACCATTAATCCTTTCCATGCTTAAAACTTTTGGATTTGGCCCCCTTTTTACTAAGGAGGTAAAAACCTTATTTGAAAAAGACACAATGTGTATGCATATCAATTGGGGCGAGTTTGAAGAGATACAACTCTACTGATCAATCTAACAAGTTTTCTTTTTGGCCCAAGCCCTCTATGTAATCGATGTCAAAGCCCTTGGCTATCTCATCCATAGTAGAATGACACAATTCCTCATAAAGGTATCCCTCTCCCAAGTTTGGATGGAAACCAATTAGTGAACAACCACTTTGCATATGACTCTTTTCTAACCATTATTTAGGAGATGATGATTTTGGACAATACCTTGCACTACCTTCAATTTCTTTGTGAGGCTTTAGGATCGCAATGCAAATGGCCAAAACCTAGTGTTACCAATAGAGTTAAACTAGATATCTTGGATTGAATATTAGACCAAGGGGGGCTTGGTTGCAACCTAGCCAAAGGTTCAAATTTCTTAGTATCCCCTTCTCCTCCAAAACCTTTATGAAGGAGCTACAAGAAGCCATGTTACTAAGAGTTTAAAAAAATTGATAAATGGATTGTGAATCCCTTACACATGAAAGAAAGTTTCAAAGTTGTACCAAATTTCATTGCTTACTATGTTTATTACTCATTGCATTGAGTCCCCTCTATCCACCCCAATGCTAAACTTTAAAAGCTCCTCAAAATTTTTGCTATGGGCCAACTTTAGCGGAGCCAAGGG
>ML779893.1:173649-193867 GCA_009831015.1 Picea engelmannii | reverse complement strand
AGATACCTAGAATGAGAAGTCGACCTAGGCAGTTAGCCAAAATTAGTATAAATACAGGAGGTCAGTTCTCATTCTGGCAGGCAGTCTTAGAATTGCAGTGCCCAGTCTTGTGCGCATTGCAATGCCCAGTCTTGTGCGTAGGTTTGGAGGATAGCTCTCATTGCAGCTGTTGCAGCTAGAAGTTACACTTGGACTATCTCTTGGCTAGGGTTTGGAACATCTAATCAGCTCTTGTTGGTGCGCTATCCTCAGGGAAAGGTGTGCTACCCTTTGTTTGGCTATCTAGCCTAGGGTTTTCTTCCGAAGTGATTCTCTATCAAGGTTAAGGTGCTCGGAGGGTGGCTTCAGCCTATGGTTGGGTGACAAGGGTATTGTCAATGTTAAAAAAGCACACATCTTTCATATTCTAACAGCCCTAACCAGTGCATCTTGAACTTTCCAAGGTGTTGTAAATACCTTTTTTCATAAAGGAGAACTATATCTCCTTCCTTAAAGATTTTTTTCTTTGTGTACCTATCATGCCAAGATTTTTCCTTCGCTTTTTGTACCTCCTGGTGAAATCTTGCTAAATTTTTGTCTTCTTCCACCTCCATCAACTGATCCAATCTTTCCTGCACAACACCTTCTTTTGTCATGTTGGTGATTGTTGCAATGCGCAGACTAGGTACTAAATAATCCAATGGAACCATTTCTTCTTGCCCATACACCAGTCTGAATGATGTTTGTCCTATAAGTTTCTTGCATCTGGTCTTGTAAGCCCATAACAATGTTCATACCTTTAAATCCCAATCATCCCTATTGACATTGCAAATATTTGTCAATGCATTTTCTAGAATCTTATTAAAATCTTCTACTGTACCATTTGCCTGGGGATGGTAAGGTGTGCCCTTCTGATGATGTATCTTGAATTCTTTTGTCATAACTTTGATTGTACTATTAATAAAATGAGTTCCCTGATCACTCAACAAAATTCTAGGACATCCAAATCCGGTCACCATGTTCTCAAAGAGAAATCGCATTGTAGTTTGTGCGCTGCAATCCTTCACTGGGGTTGCTTATGCCCACCTGATTAAGTATTATGTCGCAATGATGATGTATCTGGCTCCTGACCTCCTTGTTGGTGGGTTAATGGGTCCAATGAAATCCACAACCCATTTATCAAATACCTGTAAAGTTATTTGGGGCGTAAGTGGCATTTCATCCCTTATGGATGGTTTTCCCACCCTCTGACAGACATCACAAGTCTGACAGTATTCCTTTGTGTCTTTATGTACTGTAGGCCACCATAATTTTGCGCAGCACCTTCTGTGTTGTAGGATTTCCTGCATAGTTCCCTCTAGCTATGCCTTCATGTGTTTCTACTAACACCATGGAGAGTTCATGATCCATCACACATCTTCTTAGAATTCCATCTGCACCTAACTTGTATAAATGACCTGCAATCAGCTGATAGTATGCAACACTACCAACTGTTTTTTTTGTGCGACAGTAAATTCCTTGGGAGCCATTCTTGTGCTCAAGAATCCAACAATGTCAGCAAAATAATCATCAGCAATCTGAATAGAAAATAAGTTAGCATCAAGAAAAATTTCCTCCAAGTTCTTTGGCTCCTCTCCATTAGTAATTCTTGATATATGATCTGGTCCTGCATTCATCTTCCCTGGTTTTACTATGATTTCAAAATCATATTCCTGAAACAATAACAACCATCTACATATCCTCACCCCCAACACTGGCTTGTTAACTAGGTACTTCAAAGCGGAATGATTTGTAAACATCTTAAAATGTTGACCCAATAAATAATGTTTGAACTTTTGTAGGGCATATACCATAGCCACGCTTTCCCTTTCTGTAGTATTATAGTTCTGCTCAGACTCAGAAAATTTTCTACTAGAAAAAGATATTGGGTGATCAATGTATCCTTCACTTGGTTGTGTCAATATTTCTCCCAGTGCAATGGATGAAGCGTCCACATGCACATAAAATTCTTTTGTCCAATCTAGAAAGCTCAAAATTGGTGTTGTCACCATCTTCTCTTTCAGTATGTCCAAGCTCTCTTGGCATACATCATTCCACTAAAACTCTATGTATTTCTTTAGTAACTTCTCCATGGGTGCAGTAATCTTTGCATAGCCCTTTATGAATTTCCTGTAGTACCCTGTGTGGCCCAATGTTTCTCTCAATTGGCGCACTAACTCTGGTGGTGGTAAATTGACAATAACAACAATATTTGCAAGGTCTACTATCAAGCCCTGTTTGCATACAATGTGCCCAAGTAGGATGCCAAATGGTGTGTTGAATATACATTTCTTAATGTTCATGGAAATCTGACATTGCCTACATCTTTCTAATATTAACCTCAGAATTTCTACATGGTCCTTCAATAAACTGAATATTGTCCAATCATCCAGATAAACTTCTAAAAATTTATGTATAAAATCCTTGAATGCAACTACTACTACTCTGAAAAATATTGTTGGTGCATTCTTTAAACCAAATGGCATTACTGTGTATTGATATGACGCCACTCTATTGCAAATGTGGTTTTGTACCTGTCCTTCGGAGAAATTCTGATCTGATGGTAACCTAAAAATCCATCTGTGAAAGAGTATACTTCATGTCATCCCACTTTCTCTAAAACCTCATCTATAAATGGAGTAGGAAAAGGATCATGCAGGCATGCATCATTTAATTTCCTCAGATCCACACATATCCTAATCCCTCCGGTCTTCTTTTCCTAGACCACCATTGGACTAATCCATTTTAATTCTTCCACCAGCTCTATGATTCTTAATTCTAGCATTCGGTCAATTTTTTCCTTAACTTTTTGCTTATAGATGGGGTTTAATTTGTATGGTCTCTGTCTAACTGGTCTTGCATCTGGTCTAAGGGGTATCTTCATTTCTCCAAGTTCTCCTTCTACCCCTTTCATCTCTGAAAATGTGGCTGAGAATAAGTCACTATACCCGCGTAGTAATTCAGTTATTTTTTCCATTGTCTCATTGTCCCATTAATCTCCAATGTTGGCTATCTTGGGCTTCTCTTCAGTCCCAATATTGACCTTTTTAATATTCATAGGTGCAGTGAACTCTTCTGATTGTAACAAGGGTCCTTCCAACCCTCTTTCTCCTTCCCCTTCTAATATATGCATGTCACGTGGGTTGTCTTCTACTTCTTCATCCTCTGCGACCTGATAACAGTAAACTAATTGTTCAAGTGTTTCTTTTCTTAAATTTATGTCTACTGTCACTCTATCTACCCCATATTCTTCAAATAATCTCCCTTTGATCCTCAGTAATGCCAGATCCACCCATGGATTCTCACTTTCAAATGCAAAGGTCCTAATAAAGTTTCGTTGCACTACACCCCAACTCTCAGTTTCTTTGCGCAGTTCCTGCTCCTTGTACCAGTTACTAGGTATCCCTTCTAATGTATGAATAAAGTAATGTGTCCATTCCCCTAGTGGTACCAATCTCTAGTCAGTGACACAATCATTTATGTGATGTTTTGGGTTCCCTCTTCCATCATACTTTTGTAAGGGTCTATCATGTTAGACTCCTACCAAATCTTATGTGCATCAGTTGCTTAAATTAATACCAGTCATGAATTACCTTCTTATGTTCACCCCACGATTGTGCAGGTGTGTCTCTAAGTGCTATATCCAACACTAATAATCTATGACTATCCAAAACCTCTGATTTGAACTCTTTCATGAATTTTTCTAAATTGTCCTCTTCAGTAAATGTGGGAAATTGTCTTACTTATGTCCCAACCCATCTTACTACTCATGTAACTCTGGTGCACCTCCTAGTAGAGACTTCATGCAATCTTTGTTTCCATCTTTCTACTCCAGTATCTGAATCTGACATGTCAAAATTGATACTCCTCCAACTGAGTACTCCATCTGCAATTGGATTCACATAGTCTTCATCTCGCGCAATAGTCCTATAAAACTGGTTCACATCATCCTCTAGAACACTATCAGACAGAGGTTTTACATATCTTTCACAATCTGAGGGATCTAAAATTGCTACTACCCTAAAGTTCACAGCTTCAAATATCATATTTCTAGTATTTAAATTAATTATGGTCTGATTATCAAAGGCCCAATCAATTCCCAATAGAATTGGAAATGGTATAGATTCATCTACCATATCCATTACTTCAAAGTATGTTGTGGTGCACACACCATCTATATCTACTGTTGTATTATTCAATCTGCCTATGGGACTCCCTCTTTGTTGGTTTGTTAGCTTCAATCGGATATTGGAATACCCTAGTGTAGTTTCTCCCATTGCTTCCCAAGTCTTCTTTGGAAAAATGTTGACATATGATCATAAGTCTACGATAACATTTCCCATGTTAAAGTCTCTTATATTTGCATTCAATCTGAACTCTCTGGTAGTTCTTTTCTTTTTATGGACATGATTAATCTTCTTCTATGTTGTATTTCTCAAACATATTTTTAAACAAATCCATGGAATTCTTATCATTAAGTAATTTAAAGCAAGATTCCAAGAAATTATTTAAGTTACTTACTTTCTCTGTTTGCTCTCCTTTGTAAGTATGATCCAAAGACCGAGGTATATAAAAAATAGGAGTATCATACCTCGGCGCAGTGTTCGATGTGGAAGCTTCATTCTCCTTCAGGAACTCCTTCTATGCTTCTTTGAAAGTTTCCTTCTCCTTGTTTGCATCAAACTATTGTTGTGGCTATGTGTTCTTATCAATCCAACATTGAGATTCATTCTTCTGATCATGTCTTCATTCCTCCTCTAGTCACTATATTAATTTTCCTCCCAGGATCCCTTATTTCTGCAGCAATCCACTGAACATTATGTGCATTTATATTCCTCTTCTCCTGGATCTTCGTCATTAACTTCGGGCACTCTTCTGTCATGTGATTTGTTGCGTTATAGTACATACATGTTGTTGGTTGAGGAAAATGTTTGGCATAATGTCCTTGTTGTTGACAATTATGGAAGATAATAGTCCATCTGCCTCTGCCCGTTCCTCCTCTTCCTCTACCTCTAAATCCTCCTATGTTCCCATGTGGATCCATGTTCTGTTGATGATAATGTGGTGCCTGATTATAAAGCGGGGGTTGATGAAACTATAGCACTGCTTGAAATTGTTGTGCATTGCCAAACTGTGGTGTAGTTTGTCCTTCCATCGACTCAGCCTGCATCATGTATGCATCTAAGGTTCTTTCCTTCATTAACTCTAAAGTTCTACAATTTTTTTCTTCATGTCCCACTGACTTACAAAAGTTACAGAAAGTACTCTTCGGTTCAGTCTTGTACTTCTGCATCATAGGGAAATGATAAGGATCATGCCCATGTGTCTTGCATATTTCACACCAAGGTCCTCATGTAGGAAATGGATTTGGCATCCCTACTCCCAGGTACTGCGCAAATGTCGAACACTCATTCTTGTGATGTCCCTCTGATCTGCACAGGGTACACCACATTGCTTCTCTTTTTTCCCTAATTTTATTCTAGTTTAATTGCACTGTCAAATTCTTCAGGTCTTCCTTCAG
This sequence comes from Picea engelmannii, assembly GCA_009831015.1. Taxonomy (NCBI): domain Eukaryota; kingdom Viridiplantae; phylum Streptophyta; class Pinopsida; order Pinales; family Pinaceae; genus Picea; species Picea engelmannii. Next base: position 188,328 of record ML779893.1, on the reverse strand, counting down.
CTCCTCTATATTTGGATCTATCTGTTTATATTTATTCTCCTCTAACTGCATCACTGCTTCCAGTGCCTCTGCCTGGGTTTGAAATTTCTGATGTCTCAATGGATATTTGAAATGTGGTAATAGAGAATTTATAAACAGTTGTTTGTGATGCATGTCAGAAATGGGATACTTTAATTTACCTTTCAATATCTTGAACTTCTTATCAATGTCCCATACAGAGTCTCCTCATTTTTGTCTAACCTCAATCATCTCATTCATAAATTGATCCTTTGATTTTGGCCTCTGAAACTCAGTGATCAGTGCATGTTTGATCTCTGCTATTATTCCCGGTGCACCCTGTGGATTTTTAACTACTAGATTCATGTACCAATCCAATGTGCGGTTTCTGAATGTTATTGCTAGCTGCGCTACTTGTGTTTCTTCATCGATGACTCTTTTCGCTTCCCATATCCGCTCACACACGAATAGGTGCTTCTCTGGGTCTTTTGATCCATCCCCATGGAACTCTGGTAATCTTATCGTTGGATCTACACCTACCATTGTCGAATGTGTTGTACCTGCTCCGCGTGGTACTACTATCTGTGTACTGTTGTTCGGACTCGAACTCCCAATGGTGTTGCTACTGGTACTTCCACTTGTACCCTCACTTCTATTTTGATCTTCTAGATTCCTCTGATCGTTAGTCACTTTCTTTCTAAACAACTCTTTCTTTGTTGATGTGTTAATCGTACACGAGGTTGTAAGTTCTACATTGATTTGGATCTGGACAGGGGTACCGACTTCCTCATTAGATCTCACTCATCTAGTCTTTCTTTCATATGTGGAATGCAATATCTCTTCGATGTGCTACATAGCACAAAGATCCTTTACCTCTTCCTCATCACTCTCCAAGCCTTCCCTCCTGGCTACTACTCTTTTCTTCCTATTGAGCTTATACTGGTAGTGTCTGCCACTGCACATCGTTCCTACCTTCTGCATAATTTCCTGGATCTCCTCTTGATCCATCATAATGGGATCTTTCTCTTTACTGAGCTCTCCTCTATCCATTTCCCCCTCCATCTCATACCTTCCTCAGTGTTTCCCCTAACTCCCCCATGCACGGAGGGTAGTTTAGTTGTATGATTCCATGGTTAATACCCCTTTATCATGCAATAATCTCTTGATCAAAGTGTAAAATGACCCAATGTACCTTCCCCTTGGGCCTTTAATAAACTCATACTCTTCTACACTGTAATACTTTGATGTATCTACTGTAAACTTAGTGATACACCCCACTACAATGTTGTCTAGCCATAAATTTATTGCACACATTATCTTGTTATTCACCATTTTCAACCGCGCGATATTCTCTTATGTCCACTCCACTGATATAACTCTATTTATCGGATGGGTATCTTTCAACTATTCTATCCACTCCTGCAATAGCATGGGAAACTCACTAAAGAAACTCTCGTGTATTTCATCGAATACGTATCTCTCCAAGTACTATCTTGGCTTAAACCTAGGGCTTCCATTATCTTTGTGGGGAAACTCTAGTTCCTAAACTGTCAACCATCTTTCAATCTCTGCTTTTGTGGGGTTAAAACCTAAAAACATCCCCTTTCTTAAACCCTTGCACTATACTACGTGATACATCCCTCCTGATATACTCTTCTGAGTTCCAATCGGAAACGAAACCATTGTTGGATACTTATGGGTTGAACTAGGTTCTAACTACAGGATTACCAATAACCCTTCGACCATCGTCCCTTCTGGATACCAGAAGGCAACACAGCGCACAAAGTGCACTGCACAGTCTCACCCAAGATGGCTTCAATGGGTGGCCGCAGGACTCATATGTCTGCAACCATGGGATGGGATGTGTATCTCTCTCATAGACATTAGATCTACTCAACTCCTATCCCTCAAATTCCCATTTATTATATTGATCCTAACTCTATCGATGACACAACATATAACCAATGACACAGATTCATTCAGTGTTGCACAGTATTATTCCATCTATTAGTTTAACATATTTATCATATAGCTCGTGAACTCAAATATAACCATAAGTAATGCAAACATTCATACACAGAAAACAAATGTACCATGGTTTGCCCCCTCCTAGGATACATCCACAAAGATTTGTCTTTTTGGCTCTTTATTCATATTCCTACAAAATCTAGTGTTGTGCACTATACATTCCTTCCTCCATTACAACCGATCTCCACAGATTGGAATAGTCCTCACAAATCTGAGAACTTCTAACCAAAAACCTAACCATGTAACAACAAAACAACAAAACCAACTAAAAGACAACCTTTTCATCGTCCTAATACATTCTACTTATTCAAAAAAATGGGACAAAGCCCTTACAAAAACCCTAACCCTAAGTGGGTTAGGTTTGTCCAATTTCCCCTTGACTTCATCTCGGTTGGTCCACGATACAACCGTTCTCCAAGTCAACACTTTTCCACTTTCCAACTGCTCCGCAACAGTTTGTCCACTTTGTAATTGTTTTTCTCGACGTTGTTTTTCCTCTAATTACAACGTGCTCCTCACTTTCCGACGCGCTCCGTATTTTTCGGCGTTACCTTGATTCTTTCCCAAAATTGGCCTTCTCCAACAAATACCAAGCCAAAGCTTGTGGTTTCGAATGGCCACAATTATGGAATGTGGGCACAAGATATGGAACGCTTGTTGAAGAGTAAAGCATTATGGCAATTTACAAAGACTATGGTTCTATATCTGAAGGATGACTAGTAGAAATTTTTCATCGAAGGAAAGAAGGATGAGTTTGTAGGAGTCATAACCACCTACATCTCCAGAGAGACTTTCTTTCGTATAAGCAAGATCGGTTGCTTGAATTGTTTGGAAGAAGTTGAAGACTCTATTTGATAAAATCAATAAAGGTCAATTCATGCACTTTGTGAAAGAGTTGATCTCTCTAGATCATCTCTCCTTTGAAAGAATTGAATATTATCTAGCTCATGTAAAGGAACTTCAACTGAAGTTGGTTTAATGTCGAAAATATTTTCCCAAAAAAAATGGTCAACTCATAGAATTGATCCTAATGTATCTGAAGACACCATATTATGTGCTCTATTCGACATTATGTGTCAGTTGGACCTCTCAGAAAGATGATTGTAAGGATTATACATTTGACTATTTTTGTGGTTTACTAATTAGGGAACCTAAGAAATTGTTTGATAAAGAGAAACTTGAGGTCGAGCAACAACCCCATTTTCTAAAGGGAAAAGATTGACAAGATTACAGAGAAAGAGTTTGACAGGAGAAGGAAGGAAACCATGTCGGCTAGACTAATAAGAAGAAGCATGGTGATCAAACTTCAACTAAGAAAAGTAGAGAGAAGATATGTCATCATCATGAGAAATTGGGACATATGGAGAAGGCTTGTTGGAAAAAGACCAAGGACCTAGAGAAGATAGTGAATAAACTTGAAGGAGACATGTCAACTAGAATATTGATCAACTTGTATAACTAAACTTCAAAAGGTAAGGAAAAACCACGTCAACCAGAATGATAAAGAAAAGCATTGTGATAACTTCAACTAAGAAAGATAGAGAGAAGAAGACATGTTGTTATTGTTAGAAATTGGGACATATGGAGAATATTGTTGGTAGAAGACCAAGGACCTAGAGAATAAAGCGAAGAAACTTGAAGGAGACACGTCGACTAGAAGATTGACTGGCCTAGAGTGCCAAACTTTAGAAGGTCGGGAAAATAACTATATGATTTTTGTATTTACTTCTCAGGCCTTGCATGCTCATACTTCTCACAGTGAATGGTTAGTTGACTCTAGTTGCACCCATCACATGGCTAAGGATGCTTTTCTTTTTTCTTCATTAAAAGAAGCTACAAGAAAATAAATCTTTGTAGCAACATATTCTGCACTTATTGTTGTTGATTGTGGAAATATAGATTGTTAGAATTGTTGGGTATGTGTTATATACTTTGCACGAGCCTCGGGAAACGTGAAACGTGTCACATATTTAGGTGGATTTTCAGCACACGGTTTTTGCCGATGGTTTTCTATTTCCATTTAAGGAATTAGGGTTGTGGACTAATCCAAGTCATTGGGTTAGGGTTTTGGATGTCGTTGGTTCCTATATGTATATTGTATTGTAAAGAATGTATTATACATGAATGAATATAGAATATGCTAGTTTTCCTAGTTTGGGTTTCCATGGGAAAAATCTTTGTGTAATGTTTGTATTTTTCATTGTATCTTTTCTGTTCTTTTACTAAATATATGTTTGTAGTAGATATTGTACAAGGTTAAAATCTACAAGAATGGTGTGATCATTGATGGGTATCACATACTTAGCTTGAATGCAAATTTGTTGTTAGCACCCTAATTGACCCAAATTGGCAAGAAAGTAGAGTTTTTGGCTAGATCGTTTTGTCATGAAGGAAATGCATGACAACTTTGTTGTTGTATCAAAGGTTTGTTAGAATCAAAGGATCAATTGTATAAGTTCTATGACTTTCCTAAGAAATATCCAGGATTGACTGCGCTCATAGCTCATATCGACAACCATAAGATATTATGGCATTAATGACTCAAACATTTGAATTCTCGATGCCTGAACTTGAAGGTAAAATGAAATATGGTTATTGGTCTACTTGCAAGCATTCCCCTAATGGAGTATGTGAAGGATGTATGCTTGGATAGAATCATCAGGTTTCCTTTGTACATGGAAAGCTTGGAGAGCAAATAATTAGTTAGTACTTGTCCATAGTGACATGTGTTCCATGAACAAACCATCCCTAGTTGGAGCAAGGTATGAATTGACCTTCATTGATGACTTTTCCAGGTATAATTGGGTGTATTTCTTGAAGAATAAGAGTCATGTATTTGAAGAGTTCAAGGATTTTGAGGCATTTGCTGAAAAGCAATGTGGTTGACCTATGAAATGCTTAAGATATGACAATGGAAGAGAATATGTAGGCAACGAATTTGAAAAATACTTACCAAAAATGGTATCTCTTGGTAGAGATTTCTACCCTACAAACCCCAAAAAAATGGCTTTGTTGAAAGGAAGAATCAGACTTAGTCAAAATGGCACATTTCTTGCTTCAAGCCAAAAGTCTACCAACTAATTTTTGGGAAGAAGTTGTTTACTATTCAAACTATCTATCAAATTTTATTCCTACTAAAGTTATATGGGATGTGATTCTAATAAAAAATGGAGCAGAAGGAAACCCTTAGTCAAACATCTCAAAACATTTGGATGCATAGAGTGGCTTACATTTTAGCAAGAGGAAGAAACAAGATGTGAAGAGTCATGTGTGTATCATGATGAGTTGCTTTGAAGAGTCAAAGGCCCACAAACTGTTTGACCTTGTCAAACAAGATAATAATATTAATAATCTATTTTTAAGGTCACGTCAAAGACAGACACCAAATTGGTGTTAGAATATGATGGATGTGCTCATTTAACCATAGACAATATCACTATTGTCACCCAACCATAGGCCAAAGCCACCCCTGAGTACCTTAACCTTGACAGAGAATCATTCTGGAACCAAACCCTAGGCTAGATAGCCAAACAAAGTGTGGCGCATCTTTCTCCAAGAATAGCGCACCAAGAATGAGTAACAAGAGTTGATCAGAGAGTCCAAACCATAACCAAGAGAGAGTCCAAGCCAAAGCTGAAATCTGCTAGCTGATGCAGCTACAACGAAAACTCTCCTCCAAACTTAGGCACAAACTGGCCAACTGCAATGCGCACAAGTGATGCTTCTGCAGTTCTGAGAATACTCGCAAGAATGAAGACGGGCCTCCTATATTTATACTAATTCTGGCAGACAGCCTGGGTCGACTTCTCATTCTAGGTACTAATTCTTTAGTATATAATATTTCCTTTAGTCGACTTCTTCTCTTGGAGGCTAATAACCTAATACAAGTCATTCTCTTGAGCCGACTTGTCTTCTAGGTTCATTAACCAATTAATTAGGGTTTCTTCTTGCTTCCCAAAATATTCTATTCTCGTCAGGTTTACACGTGGAGGTAAATACCTCCCGCAACTACCATAATATCAACACTCCCTCCTAGCTATGGAGGTATTGAAGGTAATGGTCTTGAGAACAAACATACCATTCACCCGGTAGAATCAACATAGTCTTATAGACTAACTCATGATTAGATCATGAGCACCATCATCACTATCAGTTTCATCAACTGCATCATCTCTAAAAACCATACTCAAAATGAGTAAACAAACATGATGTTGGATAAGTCACTCACTCCATAGAGTGATACAAGAACCCTTCTTGTAATCTGAACATATGTCCTAGAAGAATAAATGTCCTGGACCATTTTCCATCTGGGGAAATCTCTATCCATTGATCATCCATCTAGTTGATACAAAATTTCAATACTATTGATAGTCTTCAAGGCAATCGGAACAATGTCATTCAATAGAACACCACTGTGTCTATCCATAGTAGTACACAACTACAATATAGTGGTACACTGCCACACCAAGTAGCACATACATACTTGATTAGTGACATATAGTCAAAATTAGTGGAACACATCCACCACAGTAGTATACATCTACTGTCTGGAGACATACAGTCTCCATAACAATCATGTCATTTGATGTCGACCTGCACAGAAAAACATTGTTATGATATAAACTGAATCATCTGGGCCATTCTTCCACTCACATCTATGAGATTTGGAAGAGCATCTTCCCTCAGAATGTAAAACATCAATGATGAGCTATCTAAACTATTATTCTCAAGCAAGGAAGAATAACTTCCCGATTTCTAAGCCTGGGCAATTCACCTATCTGGGCCATTCCTCCGGCACTAAACAAAGTGCAACCTGGAGAGAATGAGTCTGACCTAGGGAATGTCTGTCCCTGATTGTTGAACCTGGACCATTCACATATCTGGGCCATTCCTCCGGCACTAAACAAATTGAAAACTGGAGAGAATGAATCTGCCCTAGGAAATGATTGTTCGGACCATTTCCTAAGGAAATGGTTTTCATGCACCAACCTCCAAAACGGACCATTCTTCGAAACTACTCACAACTGTGAGCTTCGAAAGAATCACTATCCGGCGAGTCGAACCAGTCTTCTTGACCACTACTAAGAGTGATCGTCAAGAAGAGAGACTGTCCTAGACCATTCCCCATGTTAACCACAAGGGAAAATGTTGTCTATGGTACATCAACAATCCATCGAACCATTTTCATTATGAAAATTATCGTTCGATCTGAACCATTTTCCGAACTGGAATATGCATGTCCGTCAGAAATCTCAAACCACTTTTCGAACTGGAAAGGAACTGCTCATCCTGGACCATTTTTTGAACTTGAAAAATGACTGTCCATAAATCAATAACACATCAGTGCTCTCTCCCAACCTGGGAGTCATCTCTTCCTTTTTCAATAAGGAAGTCGTCTCCTACGAGCTCCAGCTTGAGTACACAAACTCTTTCATCTTGGACAGAGGTTTTACCAAAATGTCTGCTTATCTGCTCATATGTGGAGATATATATTGGAGAACCACTTTCTCTTTTATGGACTTCATCATCGAGAATGTAATGCTTGATATCACTGTACTTTGGTCTTTCTGGAACATTGGTTTTATCTGAAGGCTTCATATAGCTCTTATCAATATAGTATATCATTATTGGATTCATATTTTGTTTCCTACTGGCTCATAACATCGTGGAAAGAATCAAACTGGAACATATCCAAGTGGTACTTATTATGCCATCATGAGAGTTTTTCATGGATTAGCAATCCATCATCTTGAGCTTCTGAGTAACCATTCTGATACAATATCTCTGTTATAGAAAGTTTTTCACCACGCTTTTGTTGTGCATTGGAGGTTCTTTACCAAGTTGTCTTCATCTACATACAAGGGTTTCTTTTTGGTATACCTTAAACCCTTGAGGTTTCTCTTCTTACACTCTTTGTTCAATTATTCTGGAGAATATTCTTTGCATTCATCTGATGTAAACTCCAACCCATGGATATTGCGGACGATATAATGGCTCATGTAGAGGTATGTCTAGTTTACTGGAACAAACAATCATCATAGTCTTCTCCCTCCATCTAGGAGAACCTCTAGTTTTGGATCTCGCAATGCTTTCATTCATAAGTCTTCCATACACACAACTTTCAGTTCCTCTTCTTGATTGCTTTTAGTGAGTTCATATCAGGTTGGTAGTCTTGTGATTCTCGATACAATGACTGGTTGTTCTGGCTTTTCCTTCTCTCTTGGAACATTCATGTTCTTCCTCATGTTTTTCTTTAGCTCTTAGTTCCATGGAGTTTTCTATAGATTCCATTACCTGAACATTCCAACTTCTTTCTTTCATCATAGGATCATGGATGCGGATGGAAAACCAGGGATACTTTAAGTCTTCTTTTCGAAGAATACTTCTTCTAAAGTCAAACTGAACACGTGTTGCTCTTAATGGTTTCTACCATTGATGGGAACATGGATAGATACTTCATCATCTTCAGTGGATCATATTATTTAGGATTAGCTCCCTACTAATCCTTGCTTCATGCATGAATGCATGCTCATCTTTTGGAATTCTGTAATCATCTCCCTCCAACTAAGAGAGCCCATGCTTTCGTCTGCATCCTTATTGCCTTATGCAAAGTGTCACAAGTCTTTTTCCAATTTCCTCTTGATTGCTGACTTATTTATGTCTTTTACTTCTTCTAGTTTTCTTCAAGATTGATTCTGATTTCATCTTATCTTGCAGTTGTTACTTATGTAATAACTTCCACATGAATTGTTACCAGGGTTTGTTGATGTACTTCATCCTTTCATGTGTATTTCCTGACTTGTAGTCATTGTGATGGCAATCCTTATCTTATTGTTCTTCCATAGGTATAGTTTCTCTTTGAACATATTATCTTGCAAGATATGTACAAAAAACATGGTATGTACGAGAACTATGAGGAGTATTGTTACCTTGTCTTAGAAGAATAAGTATGTTTTGTCCTACTTGGATTTCTTTGAGGGTTCCCTTTCTTCGGCAACTGATGCTTCATGTGTTTCCTTCCTTTCCTTTAACTCGGGACAATGATTCTTGTAGTGACCATACTTTCGACAATTGAAGCATTGTATTCTTGACATATCTTTCTTTTGATTTGGTTTCTTCCTGGAGCCAAACTTCTTTTTATTCCTGAAATCCTTGAACCTCGTTGTGAAGGCTTGATCATCGTACTTCTTTTGTGGTTTCTCTTTTGCACTGATGCTTGATTCTTCTTATGCACGACAAGTCCAAAGTTATTCAAATGTAGGATACTCCTTCCTTGTGTTCATGCTTGCGGAAAATGCATCCCATGTCTTGGGAAGACCATTGAGTATTATGTTTACCAATTCCTTCTCTAAAATGATCTCTTCAATAGCTTGTAGTTGATATCTTAACTGAGAGATTCTCACAAAGTATGATGATATGCTTTCATTATTATCCATCTTCATGTCATGGAGCTCATTTTTCAGACTCAGTACTTGTCCAATGGTTCTGACTGAGAAGAGGTTTGTTAGGGCATCATACATCTTCTTAGATGAGTCAAGATGGGAGATGTAGGGTATCAAGTGGTATTTTATAGAGTCCACTATGATACTCATGGCATTGATGTCATTGTCTTTGAACTTCTCCCTAACTGCAACGTTATGTGATTCCTTCTCTTTTCCTTCTTCAAACTCTGGTTCCATGATATTTCCTTTCACAACATCCAACACTTTATTCTTGGCAACTATGAGTTCAATCCTTGTCTTCCATGCTCTGAAGTTAGAAKCCCCATCTAACTTGTTTCCTAACTTCATAGAGTAATTCATGGTTACCTTGACTTGGTCAACCCTAGATTTGACCAAAAACTCAAACTTGATGTATTAGCTTGTTGAGAGTAGCAGGAGATGCGCTAGGCTAGGGAACACTAGTCTATCTGTAAATTAGGTCAATCYCTTCACTTAAGGTGCCTCAACAAGAGGATTAGGGTTTCTGCAACTGCACCTGCTAGTAACCCTAGCGACAGTGATTTGGTGACTTCTCTTGCTAGAAACCCTAGCAACAGTTCTTCAACGAGCTTAGTATCCTTATGGATATCCTCCCTTCTAGTGGTTAGACTGAATGAAGGAGGTGTGGGCCCATAACCTGTTAGAATATGATGGATGTGCTTGTTTAACCATAGACAATATCACTATTGTCACCCAACCATAGGCCGAAGCCACCCCCGAGCACCTTAACCTTGACAGAGAATCATTCTGAAAGAAAACCCTAGGCTAGATAGCCAAACAAAGGGTGGCACATCGTTCTCCAAGAATAGCGCACCAAGCAAGAGTAACAAGATYTKATCAGAGAGTCCAAACCATAACCAAGAKAGATTCCAAGCCAAAAMTGAAATCTGCTAGCTGCAGCAGCTACAACGGCAGCTCTCCTCCAAAATTACGCACAAATTGGCCAACYAYAGTGYGCACAAGCRTTGCTTCTGCAGTTMTGAGAATACTAGCCAGAATGAAGACTGGCCTCCTGTATTTATACTAATTCTGGCAGACTGCCTGGGCCGACCTCTCATTTTGGGTACTAATTCTTTAGTATATAATATTTCCTTTAGTCGTCTTCTTCTCTTGGAGGCTAATAACCTAATACAAGTTATTCTATTGAGACAGCTTGTCTTCTAGGGTCATTAACCAATTAATTAGGGTTTCTTCTTGCTTTCTAGAATATCAACAATTGGTGTATGAGACCCCCTTGTTTGTGGGACAAGGGAACCCTATCTGCATAAGATATGTTGTCTTTGATGAAAATACCTCAAGTACGCTTTGCTAAATTCTTATTTTAGCTTGTTGAGTTGTGATCCATAGGACATTGTTGGGAATTTTGGATTGATTGATTGCCTCATCAAACTATTGCATGGACAATTTCCTTTTTTTCTCTCAACCAGTAATCAACCTTTCACAATCGAATCAACTACACATCTCGTGAGTCACTCCTATTTAGCCTAGAAATGACAATCTTGGTAATAGTAACTCCTCCAATAATCGGAGCTTATCTTCCTAGAGGAGCTACCAAGACAATTAAAGTTGTTGGCATTGATGCATGAAACATCAATGGCTCAAGAAAACCTAGAAGTCAAAAACAGCATGGTAGTGTTTCTCTAATGGAACATGACTAGAGATGTCATGATCTAGATACATATGTAGATGTACATGGTTGATTTGAATGGAGAATGTTATGGCTAATAAGTATCATTTCTTAATGAATAATAACACATGGGATTTAGTTCATTGATTATAAGGAAAGAATGTGGTAAAATGTCGATGGGTCTACAAGACCTAATTTATATTTGAAGGTGTTGTTGAAAGACATAAGGCTTTCATTTTATCGGTAAGAAGGCATTCACTACACTGAGACTTTTGGACCAAATGAAAAGATTAACTCTATTCCATTCATTCTTTCACTTGCTTCTATCACTTTGGATGGGAGATACATCAAATGGATGTCAAAAGTGTTTTTCTTCATGGTGATATTACTGAAGAAATATATATGGAGCAACCCCCTAGTTTTGAAAAGGATGGCAGTGTTGTGTGTCAACTAAAAAAAAATACATGTATGGTTTGAAACAGGGCCTCGGGGCATGGTGTGAGAAGTGTTGAAGTTTGAGTAGCTTCGGAAGATATTTTTTTTGTATTTGACCAAGAAAAAACCCTAAAGAATATTATCATATTATATTTGTTAAATTGGCCCTATTGTGCCTTTGTAAAAGTCGGCCCTACTGTGCCTTGACAAGTAAAATGGAAAATTGAAAGATAAAGTGTCAAGTTGGTCCAGACCTAATTTTAGGTTGGCCAAACTAATATTTATAAGAGAGGCTAGTGCCTCAGTTGAACACACACAATACAAGCATTGTAGCTAAGAAGACAAGTGTGCAAGTATTACAGGGAGACATTACTACAACTAGGAGGTGATATTGTGGAGGATATTGGTCTAATTCTCGGGTATATGTTGGTTATGTGGTGCGCTACTCTTCCCTAGTCAAGGGTTTGGGAAGGATCTTCTGCTTTGTTAGTTCTCTCTTAGAGAGAGGCATTGTTCTTGGTTGTTGAATCTATATTGAGGAAGTTCTTCCGGTTTTTACCTTAAAGGGTTTTCCCAGGGTAAATCTTGTGTATGTTGTGGATGTTATTCTTTCAATGATCCTTAATATGAAATTATTGTACTAATTGTTTAAAAGTAAAATAACAATAACCTAACTAGTTGCTTAAGGTAAAAATTCAACATGGTATCAGATCAAGCTTGAAAGAAGGCATTTTCATAGCACAAAATAAATCATTGGAGAAGCTAAGAGCATAGGAAGACTCCCCCAACCCTAGTGCGCCTCTCCAAGTGGTTAGATTCTCAGTTTGACAAAGTTTTGTAAACTGCAATGGGTGTTGCAACAGTTGCAGTTGCGACAACTACATAAACCATAGAAGTTGACATCATCAACATTGTTGAAGGACGTTGGGAAAGGTGATACCACTAGGGAACTCTCCTTAAGAGGGTGCACATATCCCTAGGAGTAGAATTACAAAATTAAAATTTTGAAAAATTAGGGTTTCCACATAAACTCTAGTCTTGGAAGCTGCAAAATTGAAGTTGGAACTAGTCAAATTGGCATAACACTCCCTGGTAAGCACAAAACCTTTCGTTGAAATTTTTATCTCCTTATTGTATTGTTCAAGCAAAGGATATCACCCAGTACCAAGCTTTATGAGAAGATTGAAGGCGCTAACAACTTTCGAGCATGGAAGTATAGAGTAATGCTCATTCTAGAAGAGAATGACCTGGAATATTTTTTAAAAGAAGAAGTCCCAAAACCTGATGAAGATGAGGCCAAAGCAAAGTACAAGAAGAAGACTCAGGTGAAGAATATGTATTGTAACATCTAGTTTTATTTTGATCTATTGAAGTTATGACTATCATACGAACCATTGGTCAAAATTAAAGTCAAAGTATTAGGTTGATTGAGGTTGAGATTTTCGAGTTTACTTACATTCCCTCACTCGGATTTATGTCAAGAAAGCATATTGTCTTAGTATAGGGGACAAGTTGAAGAGAATACTTGTCATCTTGAGTGAAGGAGACTAGGAAGAAAAGAAACAACACTCATTCTCGAGCACAAGACTCCAGGTTCCAGGTTTGATTGATTAAATTGATAAGATTCCAATTTGCACATATCAAGTTTGATAATTGTTACACTACAAGTAAAAATTATAGTTGTGATATAAATCTTTGAAAAATTCTATTATTGTTAGATACAATGAATACTTGGTAGCATGTGAGCACTATTGATATAAATGCTTATTGTAATTATTTACTAGATATAACTAACTTCTTGATCTGTATTATTTTCAGAACGGAATGAAGACAGAAATATAACTGAGATATAACAATGAAATACACAAAAATATAGAAGAGAACATAGAAATACAGTGAAATCCAACTTCTATTACTAAATAAGATAGAAAAACATTGTAGAACACAAACCGGTAGAATGGGGTAGCCTATCTCTGAAAGGAAAGAGATGTTGGATATGCTTCATTCCATTTCCTGTTAAAGGGCCTCCTTCACCTCAATTATATATGAGAGAGTGAGAGGAAAACAATTCCCATGATGCATGTGGCATAAATTGGACTAAGTTTATAAAATTCCATAGGCATGTAAAACACTAGGACTTCCCGAGCAGTCACCCATCCCAGTACTACTCTATCCTAGGCGTGCTTAACTACGGAGTTCTAATGGGATCTGGTGCATTAACACTATCTTATAGGCATGTACATAAGACCACTAGGAAATCATTACATGATGTTTGTAATTAACAAATAAAGATGGCATTACATTCCATTCCCCATCAAAATGGTGAATATCATGGTTTATCAAAACTACAGGCTCAAAATGGTGATTCAGTGGAAAAGGTGGATGGCCACCGAGATCCATCTGGATCGTTCCTCCCCCATTGCGTCAAGTTCCCATGGGAGATGGGGAGACTTCTACTAAATATGAATCTTGGTGCATTGCTTTCCTTGTTGAAGAAGTTGTCCTTCTCAGCTTGTTGAAGGTTTGTTAATGTTTAAGCCATTATTATAGATGTTTGCATTTCATTAGATAACAATAGCATAATCCAAGATCACTGAGAAATACACAATCACAAGAGACACAACATTTATCYTGGGAAACCCTCTAGGGGAAGAAAACCCAGCAAAACTTCCTTAATATAGATAGCCAATACAATGCCAAGAGATATCTATGATAAAACAGAAAGTCCTCTCCAAGATATGCGCCACTCTCTCTCTCCTTTGCCGGTAACAGATCAGAACTTTTCTCTCAAACTTAGCAAGTGAGTTATGATCAGATGAGGCACTAGCCTCCTTTATTTATACAAGTTCTAGCACATGTGAAGTGTCTCTTCACTGGCAGGGCCAACTTCTCAATCTGGGTGGGTAAACACACCTTTATTATATTTTTGCGTCTCTTAATTAACTGTTGGGGCCGACTTCTTATTCTGCCTATTACAATTGTCTTTTGACCAATCCGCAAAAGGGGATTTGGTCCTGTTATAATATCCGACATGATCAATCCACAATGGGGATTGATCCTATGAATAAAATATCAATAATAATAAGAATACTCTTTGCAGTTACATTATTT
>ML779893.1:118976-130334 GCA_009831015.1 Picea engelmannii | reverse complement strand
CAAGAGGTCATCTTAGATTCAGATTTATTTTATCATGAGAATAGTGTTGCATCTTGTCATGACCAAATTCATAGCTTATCAGTCCCTCCTATTGTTAATGAACCAATGTGCCATGATTTGCCAAGTTTTGATGACTATGAGGAGGTTTTCCCTGAGCAACCAGTTGTCCCAGCTATTGTACTAATCCCCTCAGCCATTAATAGTCAAATGGTCATTGATTCACCTTTGTATGATGATTATGAAGATGATTTCTATGAAAAATATTTTGAAGACCTTACATCAGAAAAGTACCCTTCCCATCAAAGCAACAATAGCTTGTTTGAACCCTCATGTCATATTTTTGTTGCTGAAAAAGAAGAAAAAGATGATAATCTAATTTTAGAGGGTGAAAAACTGAGAAATTGGGACCATAAGACAAGCTATGATGAATATCCCTCACAATCAGAAGATAAGATAGAAGAATTTAGTTTCCCAAGCACTTCTAATTGTGATGAACTGCCCTATCAACCCTCTATTCCTCTTGAAGACACAAGCTCAGTTTCATCAAGCAGCCAAGATCAAATGTCATGTGATCATATGAGAAAGGTTGAAATTAAAGAAAGACAAGCATCACTAAGCCTTTTTCCTAATACACCTCATGACCAGGAGTGGACCAAGGCCATATGCATTGAGGATGAATCAGAAAATCAGCAAGCCATACAAAAACCAAGAACAGTGGAGGAAGGACCTAATAGAATACTTTTCCTTTTTACACAAAGCAATGTTGCAGGGGCAAGTATTGATGATGTTTTTTAGGATCCATTTGCAGCTTGTCTGCAAGCAAAAAGTGGGCCTAGGCTCATTGATTTCTTCAATAGAAAGTGTATTGCCAGAGGTTTCTTTAACGTGCCTTCAAGTAAGAATTATCTCTGGTGCTTAAGGAAGCACATTTCAAAGCTTCAAATAGTTGAAAAAATGATGAAATGGATTCATTGGTTGTTTCATGTAACTTGAAAGCTTCATTTTCCCAATAATTAGAGTAGGTGTGTGCAATAAGCTTGCTGGAAAAGCATCATTTTCATCATTTTGTAAGTTTTAGTTTTCATTTTCATTTAGTTTCAGCTGAAGGTCACAGATCAAAGCAGATTGCAGAGGTTAAAGGTTGAGAGCATGACTCCACAAGCCCAAAGGATAAGGCACTGAAACTACAAGAGTTATTAGAGCCTCACAGGGAGGACTCTATCCCCCATGGAGCCTATGTTAGCACAAGATTGGTTTATGCCTCAGTGTTTCATAAGTGGTGCTACCTAATATTTCACAGAGAACAGAATCTGCATTTCATCATTCATTTTAGCAAATGAATACAATTGTTATGGGATTTTTATTTGTTTTGGGGAAAATTGAAATTATATTGAGTTATTCCCAATATCCAAGTTCAAGCATCAGAGCACCCACGGATTTATGCTACCGAATTGCATGCAAAAACACAGTCGGGCGCTACCTACAAGCGTTGCGTAATATTCTGACAGAAGATAAATTGTGCAGAGTTATTTTGCCAGTTTTGAGTCACTAATTTAAAACTTGGTTTATGAGTATTTGAGGATGTATTTTTGAAAAATGGAGGAGGTTTTTGTTCACAACATTCCAAATAACAAAAATATCTCTCAATTTTTCAAAATGTGTTTTGGTTTGAGAGATATTGGATATAGAAGTAGGCGTTGCGTACTCTGCACAGTGGTGTTGCGTACTAATTTCATGTAGCGGTCACAGTTTTGATATTCTCCTTGTTGGGAGGTTGCCACATGTCAAGGAGAGTTCAAATGGATTATAAAGGATCATTTAGATATAAAGGGACACCTGCACCTAAGATTTATCTCCATCAAAGGCCTCATGCATGAGGTGGAAACAATTTATTAATGACTTCCAACAAATTCCTGAAAATCAACAGTTTGTTGGATTTTTGTCTCTTTGATTGTTGCCACCTATCTCCTAGGATTAGAATCCAGTGGAGGAGATGGGATTCGACCTCCTAAGTTCATTTGGATGCTATTTTCTATTTAAAGAAGGAGAGATCTCTTGAAGAAAGTAGGGATGAGCCAAGAGAGGCTAGAGAGAGTAGGAATATGCAGTTTTCTATGTGTGTTCATTTTTAAGCCTGTGGGCATTTTAGGATTGTAAGCATTACTGCTATTGGAGACTCATGAGAGATGTGGTTTCAGATTGTAACTCTTATTTTATATTTCTTCTTATTTGAATATATTKCATATTTGAGGATCAAAGGCTGTCAATGATTTATGGATCCCTAAGAAGCAGAGGATCTATTGTATTTTGMCCATCAGTCATTGTTTATATTAAAGTATTTGTTGATTCATTGAATTGAGAGGATCTCTATTTACTGAACATTCTATCTTATGTTTTCCTTCTTCATTTCTTCCACCTATCAACATATAATCTTGTTTTTTGTTAAGCAGCTTTTGTGCCTTAGATGAGTGGGATGTTTGTGACTCCATTGCCCATTGGTGTAGCCTACTGATCTACAGTTTGTTTCCCTCTCTCTTTCTTTATCCATCTTGTTGGTCCACCTATTCAAAACCAAAGTTATCTTTTACATTTTGATGGGTGYTGAGCTTACACTTTAGCAGTCAAAGTGTGACTTTCAGTGCTAGCATAGTCCATCATCCTGAATCTCTGAAGGATCTCAATTGTATAATTTCCTTGGGTAAGGAAGATCTCATCTAGTCTCTGCCACACCTCTAATCCCAAGAAATAGAGCATCAACCTTAGATCCTTCATTTCGAACTCTGAAGGGAATTCCCTCTTGCACCCATCTATGAGAATCTCTTCCCCTATAATAATTAAGTCATCCACATATAGTACCAATATCAAAGGGAAACCATCCTCAACCTTGTAGTAAAAGTTTGGATTTGCATCACTCTTGGTAAACCCCAAGCTCATCAAATAGCTATATATTCTAGCATACCATGCCCTGGGTGTATGCTTAAGCTTGTACAAATCTTTCTTCAATTTACAAACATGGGACTCCTTCCCATAGATCACAAAACCTTGTGCCTGCTCTATGTACACTTCTTATTCAATTACATAATTCAAGAAATCAGTCTTTACATCCATATAGTGTAATTTCCAACCCATAACAAAAGCAATAGATCTAATTAAATTGTGCCTGGATACTGGAGAAAATGTCTCGTCATAATCTTCTCCCTGTTTCTGGGATAATCCTCTAGCCATAAATCTAGCTTTGTACTTCTCTATGCTACCATATGCGGCATGCTTGATCTTGTAGATCCACTTGGAACTCACCACTTACTTTCCTTATGATCTTGGAACCACTTCCCACACATCATTCTGGATCGGTACTCTTCCATCATAGCATTCTTCCACACATGTTTCTTTCCAGCTTCCTCATAAGTGGAAGGTTCTGAATCAATGATCTTACTCATTAGTGCCACATAGCTAGTAAACCTGTGTGGTCTCTTACTCTCACTAGAACTTGACTCCCTCTGAGTCTATATAATATTTAAAGTCATCTTCTCCCTCTGCATCTGTTGACTTCTTCTGAAGTCTGATCTCCTATGAACTGTCATGGGAGTCTTCTCCTCCCTACTAGATCCTAGGGGTTGACTCCCTATGAAATCTATCTCCTTCTGAGTTGGTACTTGGTGGGGTCGTATGCCTCACCACTGGTGGAGCCACCTTCTCATCCTCATAACTGGAGGGTTTTGGAATCAATTATGTGACTAATCGATGTCATGTAACTCGAGAATATCATAGGTTTCTTTCTCTCGTTGAAGTGTCGTTGAGAGTTGCATGCCTCTTTGCATCCTGTAAAGCATCATGAATCCATGTTGGTCTCTTCTTGGTCACTGCAATATCTATAGGTAGATCCACTGGCCCTTTTGGCTCTACTAACTCTTCCTGATTATCTAAAGAGTGAACAATTGAACTAGAGGGATCTGTATAGTCATCGTTTAGAGCCTTTTGCTCCTAACAATAAATCCCCATATGAGACACTTTGTATCCCATAAAAGTACCCTTCTTTCTAGAAGGTTCTAACTTTGTCCTCTTCTTCTTTGGTACATGGATGTATACTGTCATGTATACAAATTCTTGTGCGAATAATCTGCTCCATGTCTCAAACTAGAGATCATCTAATATATTGCCTCATGCAACCGTCACTATAGCTCCCTCTCGGGGCTATCACCTGTGACCTTCCTGGAACAAGAACAAGAACAGAAACAAGTACAACCACCACTATAGCTCTTTCTCAGAGATATCACCTGTGACTTGCCTGGAACAAGAATAAGAAGCATGAACAACAATTTTCTAGTGTTGTGACCAATTATTCCTCCATGGTGATATGCTCGGAACAAAAAAAGAACATCTCCATGGTAACCTCAATGGAATTTACAAGGTAAACTGCCTGGGATAGAGACAACAACCAAGAACATCTCCTAGAAGAAATCAATTTCATATTGTAAATAAGTGCATCATTAGTACCAGACAATGAGCATTTACATAATGATCATCGTACCAACAATACTCAAGTGTTACTAAACATTTGATAGAAAAAGTACTCAACAGTAATAGAACTCTAAATACCATTGTCCCATTTACAACATTTACTTAAGATGCAGCAATATAAAATATCAAACTTGATATACAAACCTGGAGTCTTAACTGCTACTATCTCATTTGATTTCAAGTTGTCATATACTATAGGAGACATCACCGTTGTTGCCTCCAACTCTTGGGCTTCCTAAATGTGCACTAGATCTAAGATCCTTTTGGATCTATTGTCACTTCTTGGAGAAATGTCACGTTTCCAAGTGTACATCTCCTGCAAACACCTGCATGATATAACTTATATACAAGTGCGTACCTCTGAAATTTTTAGCACCATCCATATTTTCTTCTAATCTCAAGGTTTGCGCAACTAGCAACTAGGAATTGCAACTACAACTGGCGACTGGAAAATGTAACTAGCAACTGCAACTGCAATTGTAACTGGCAACTCTAACTGCAACTACAAAGTAACTGGCAACTGCAACTGTAGTGAAAAAATTCAACTTTCACCAAGTTTTAATCTGAGAGCACCAGGAGGTGTTCTAGGCTAGGGCGAGTTGATCTATGGAAAAATTAATCTCATCGTACTCCAATAAATTTTTCAAAAAGCTTGACAATAAAATTGTGTAGCGACAAATTTCATGTGCAGCGGAAAATATCAACAATGTGGCCTTCCATTTTTGCTCACGGTCTACCTCCAATGATTAGACTATTCTAAAGGTAACCTGCTCTGATACCATGTTATATTTTCTTACATTTTTAGTAGAAATAGATTTACAGGAGTATTTTGATATTCTTTTAACATTCAACAATCATATACTGAAAATATAAGCAATATCTAGAAGCAGATAGACAAGCACAAGAAGACACAAAGATTTATCCTAGGAAAACCCCAAACTCGGGGAAAAATCCAGCCAATGTTTCTTAGAGATAATATTTATGATAATACAGTACACCCATGAATAAGCTCTATTCACAAGAGCAAAACCAACAATGAAGAAACCATGATAATAAGTACTTATCTCTTCTTCTTGTCAAACCCTAGTGAGGGTAGAGAACTGAGTCACCTCACAACCCTAGTGCAACTCTTCTAGTGGTAGCTCACAAGAGAAACCACCAAGAACCCAAGTTGCAACGTCTCCTAGGGTTGCCTTAGACTTGCGCCTCCTTTTCCTTGCTGAGATGATGAGTTTAGTATGTGTAAATGAACAAAGGAGTCACCTTTATTTATATTAGTTCAGTCACTTTACTGGGGCCAACTTCTCTTCCTGGAGATTATGTTTTTTCTTTATTATTTTTCCAGTGAGGCTAACTTCTCTTCTGGGGTCTTCAATATTGATTTATTGTTTTCCTATGGGGTTGAATTCTCTTATGTGGTCTTCTATTTCTTCCTCGGGATTCTTCAACTGTTCAATGGTCTGCCTTTGACTTCTTAGAATCTTCCTCTCTAAGAAACATTTTCCAGGAGGGAATACTTCCCACCGCTACAAAAAATCAAAATTCACTAATCTCACTCCCTCGGGCATCCCATTCGTTTATCAAGGCCTCTCTAGCACATGTAACTAGGAATCTCTTAGCTGGGAACTCAAGGGAACTTGCTGCCAGGAAAACTACCAATAGTTCACTCTTTAGGCCTAACAACTTGGCTCTTCAGTATTCAACTCCTAAAACACTCCAAATACTCTCCAACATGCTCTTGAATTTTCCCTTCATGGATGTTCCAGCTCCCAACACTCTACTTGTTCCACATGCATCAAAAATTGATTGTGTAAAACTACTTTCCCAACCCATACGAATTTCCTCCCTTTGACTATTCTTTCTTGACTCACACACTTCCCCAATCTGATTGTACTCAGCCCTCATGTTACCAATAACTATGGGATGCGACTTCCCACACCCACCTTCTTACATATATTCAATTATTGTCTTTGGGAACACTCAATCATAAATTAGAAGGTTCATATATCAATAGCAAATTTAGGAAAATTGGTTGAATTAATATACATGGGTAATTTCCCCTTGGACCCCCTATTATGCATTATCTTAGACCCTCCCCTCTCTTGTCGATTAATTCATCCCCCATCTCTGTCCATGTCCCCTTAGCAGTTGGCATCACATTTTATTATTAAAACATATAAATGCATTTCACATATACATCACTTTAGTCGTAGCCACACATTATATCTACATAAGAATTAATTAAACTAAGAATTATAGTGGGGATGTTACATTCCCCCTCCCATACAATTGTGTTTCATCCTCAACGCACTCTATGTCGACTTACATATATGCAAATTTACATCACAATACTTAGAAAATGAAATTCTGCAAATTTACAACTCCAACAACAGTTCCAGCCATAATCCCATGTTCCTTTCAACTCGTTGACCCAAGGAATGCACCATTTGTTTATCAAGGATAATCCAAGGAATGTACCATTCATTTATCAGTATTAACCCAAGGAATGAGCCATTGTTTTATCAGGGTCTCCAGCACAGTTGATTAGGACTCTGAGATGTGGTTCTGCAACTCTAGCTGCCCAAAATGGAGTTTTGCATTTTGTTTTCTTTAAAATTGTCAAAAAATTGTGGGTATTATTCCCGCATGTTTTCTTCATGTTCCCATGTAGCATCTTCAGGACCATAGCAATTCCATTGAAATTTTACCATCCCTATGGCTTTGTTCCTGAGCACTTTGAATTTTCGATCTAGGATACGTACTGGTTCCACTCGAAAATCCCCTTCGTGCGCCACCTAAGTCACATTCCAATCAATTATGTGGTTAGGATCATACACATATTTCTTTAATAATGACACATGAAATATATTATGCATTCTCATGGATGCAGGAAATGTTATCGTGTATGCAACTCGCCCTATCTTTTCTAAGATTTCAAAAGGTCCACATTATCTTGCTGCCAAATTTAGGAAACTCCCTAATCTTAGCGAACTTCTCTTTGTTTTCACTTTTAATAACATATGTTCTCCCACTTTAAAATCTCTAAACACTCTATTCTTGTTTGCATAACTTTTTTTCCTATCCTGGGCAGCCTTTAAATTCTACTTAATCCTTGCCATTTGTTCTTCCATTTCCTTTAACAAATCTAGCCCAGCAACTGTTATGTCTACTGGATTATCCCAACTAATTGGTGTGTTACACTTTATGCCATGCAATGATTCAAATGGACTCATTTTCAATGAGACATGATACCCATTATTGTAGGCAAATTCAACCAAATGAATATAATATTCTCACTTTGATGGTTGGTCCATCACATACATTCTAATAATGTCCTCAATTATTATGTTAGTCCTCTCTATTTTCCCATCTGACTATGGATGATAAGTTGTACTGAGGTTTAAATTTTTTCTAAAGCCCTTGAATAAACCCTTCCAAAAATTGGATGTGAACTTTGAGTCTCTATCGGAAACTATTTCTTTAGGCACTCCATGTAGCCTAGCAACTTCCTTCATATATATCTCTATAATATTTGTTGCTTTGTGTGTAGTCTTCACTGGAATAAAATGTGTTGTGTTGGTCAATTTATCCACCACCACTATGATGGAAACATGTTGCTTGATTGTTCTGGGAAGCTTAGTAATAAAATCAACTATGACAAACTCCCATTTCCATTCTGGAATGCGAAATGACTGTAACAAGCATGTTGGATGTCTATGCTCAGTCTTCACTTTCTAGTATTCTAGACATCTGACTATGTAATTAGCCAATTCTTTCTTCATTCCTAGCCAAAAGTATTGACTTCTCACAGCTGCAATTGTCTTCTAATATCCTAGGTGTCTAGCATATGGCACGTTGTGCATTTCCTTTAGCACTACATTTTTCATCTTATTGGAATTCAGCGCATGTACCTTACCTTTGTACATGAGAATCCCATGTTCTTCCAGCTCATAAGAATTAAATTTCTGCTGAAAATTACTTTGTTGTAATGTTTCTTTTATTTTTAGATATTGTTGATCCGAATTTGCAGTTTCAACAATCTTTTCTTTTAGATCAGTCATGTACATACTAATGGATGCAACATGCACTTCATGAGCTCTCTTGTTGAGTGCATGAATCACTTGATTTTTCTTGTCATTTATATGCTTAATTTCAAAGTCATATTCGTTGAGAAATTCAAGCCATCTAGTTTGTCTGACATTTAGTGTTGGTTGTCCAAACAAATGTGTCAGACCACTATGATTTATTCTTAGTTCAAATTTCTTACCCATGAGGTAATCTCTCCACATTTTTAATGCATGTACAATTGTTGCTAACTTCAAGTCATGTGTAGCATAATTCCTTTCATGCTCTTTTAATTTTTTGGATTCATAACATACCATGTGATCCTTTTGACTGAGAAATCCATTGAGCCCTTCTTTGCATGCATTTGTGCACACTACAAAATTTTCAACTGGATCTACAATCTTCAAGATTGATGCACTTGTCAATATGTCTTTCAATTGTTGAAATCTCTCTTCACACTTGGAAGTCCATTCAAATTTTGCTCCCTTCTTTTGCAAAGAAGTGATTGGACTTGCAATCTTTGAGAATCATTTTATGAATCTTCCGTAATAATCGACAAGACCCATGAATGATATGACCTCTGTCACATTTCTTGTCACTGGTCATCCTCTAATGGCCTTTATATTATCAAGATCAACTTCTATGCCTTCTGTTGAAATTATATGCCCTGAGTAGTGAATCTTTTTTTTATAAAAGTGCACTTACTTAGCTTAGCATACAATTTATGCTCTCTTAGAACTTGAAACACCATTCTTAAATGTTGTTCATGCTCTTCTTCATACTTAGATTAGATGATAATATCATCTAAGAAAACAATTACAAACTTGTACAATACTCCTTGAACACTCCATTCATCATACACATAAAAACAGCTAGGGCATTTGATAGTCCAAATGGCACTACCGTGAATTCATAATGCCCATACCTTGTTCTGAATGTTGTCTTGCCGATTTCTTCTACTTGTATCCTCACTTGATGATAACATGATCTCGAGTCAATCTTAGAAAAGATTCTTGCACCTTTCAACTAATCAAATAAGTCATTAATCCTTGGAAAATGATATTTGTTCTTTATGGTGACCTTAGTCAATTGTTTGAAATCAATACATAGCCTTAATGTTCCATCTTTCTTCTTCACAAAAAGAATTGGGTCTCACAAAGGTGACACACTTGGGTGTATATACCCTTTCTTTAACAATTCTTCAAGTTGCATCTGCAACTCTTTCAATTCTAGCGTGCCCATTATTTATGGTGTTTTGAACACTGGGGCAGCTCCTGACACCAAATCAATAGAGAAATCAATGTCTCTTTTTGGTTGCAATCCTAGGATTTCTCTGAAAACATCTTCAAAATCCCTCAAGACTGGATGGTCTTCAATGCTTACCACTTTATCTTTGGCTGCCTCTTCGATATGGGCTACAAAAATATGACATCCCTTCTGGAAACTCTTTTTCAACTGCATGGCTAAAATTTCTCTAACATCTACAACTCTCAGAATGCCTTGAATATTGCCTTTCTTCCCTCCCTCATCAAGACAAGTGATTGTCTTGTTGTAACAGTCTAGGACAGCATGGTGTTTTTCCAACCAATCCATGCCAATTAAACAATCACATGAACCCAATGGTATGATGTGTACATATGCCTTTGTGTTGAGTCCATTCATGTCTATCGGACAATCTTTAACCAACTTATTGATTTTTATCTTAGCCCCTATGGCTAATTGAACTAACCAAGATTTCTTATGCTTACTCCTTTGAAAGTGAAATCTTTCAACATTATTCTGCATTTATCTAACTATGGCTAGCTCCAAAATCAATTAAAATTGCTATGGGCTAGTTATCAATCTTACCTTCCACTTCAATCATGGGGGATTGATATTTCGTTTGCTTGTTGTCCAACGCTACATAAATCCTTAGCATGTTTCCTCCAATTTCTTCAATGGTTTCATCCTCCTGAATGTTATGGACAGTGCCCATTGTTTTTCCTTTGTGAGGGAAGTCCCTATGTAAATGATTTCCCTTACACCCCCAACATTGTACAAGTTGCTACCTTGTCCTTTTCCCAAATGAATCTACAATCTTGTGTTCATTTTGGATTGATTGACCTTGTCGATTTGCTTGGGTGTTGTTCTTGAAAAAGAGTGGCTTAAAACCTTTATGTCTTTTATCTTTTTTACTCTTCATCTTGTCATTCCAAGATTTTTGGAAAATTGGTCTTCCTCTGCCTTGCTCATAAGTATGTCTTGCTCTCCTTATGGTTTCCTCCAAGAACAAAGTTACCAACTTAGCGAGAACTCTCGAGAGTTCTCATTTTTTTTAGAGTGGCTATTTTTATCCCCATTTCAAAAAGTGATGCTACCAGTAGCACCATTTTTTTAAGAGGTGGTTAAAATTGCAACATGTTGCAAATAGTTTGAAATCACACCCTTGACATTGCGAATAGAACCCTGAAATTGACCCTTCAATCGAAAAGTGATGCTACCAGTAGCACCATTTTTTGGGGAGGTAGTTAAAATTGCAACTTGTTTGAAATCACACCCTTGACATTGTGAACGGAACCCTGAAATTGACCCTTGAATTAAAAAGTGATGCTACAAGTAGCACCATTTTTTTTTAAATTAAAACTATGATGTAATTGAAAGTATGACCAAGTATGACCTTGACCACTGGCACAGTTGCAAATAAACCACTGAAAATTGTCTCCTAAACCTAAAATTCTTATTACTCGATAATTTATGTATTAATTAATTTTATTTTTTTTAATAACTTATATTAAG
>ML779893.1:67755-85854 GCA_009831015.1 Picea engelmannii | reverse complement strand
ACTTTTTCCAGGATGATATAGCCTATATATATTTTGTAGTCGAGCCTCAGGAAACTTTGTTTTTCTCATGAACTTATTGAGAATTACACAGTCAAAACTAGACTAAAAACTTATATGTACTCATGAGTGTTTCACTTGATTCTGAATTGAATAGCAGTGAGACTGTTTTTTTTCTTTTGAAAAAAAAAACTATTTGTTTTAAATGTTTTATTTTTTTTAAATATTGTGTTTTAGTTAGAAATTTTTTTAATAAATTTTTTATTTTTTTTTATAAAAAAAATATATATATTCTATATGGGTTTTTTTTCAATTTTGGTGGTTTAAATTTAGTGCTTTAGGGGTAATTTTTTATTTAAAAAAAAAAAAAAAGTTTTACTATTTTTTAATTCATTTTTTGAATTTTTTTATTAAAAGTTGTGGTTTGTTTTTTTTCGAACAAAAAATGTTTTTTTTTTTTCTCTTTATTTCTAAAATATTTTTTTCTATATAAAAGACAAATTCATTTAGCGACATTTTTTTTTCCAATTTAATTATTTTTTTAATGTAAATTATTAAAAAAATAAAATTAGTCAATACATAAATTATCAAGTGATAACATTTTTAGATTTAGGAGTCCATTTTCAGTGTTTTATTTGCAGTGGTGCTAGTGTTCAAGACCACAATTTCAATTGCATCATAGTTTTTCAAAAAGAAAAGTGGTGCTACTGGTAGCATCATTTTTCGATTCAAGAATCAATTTTAGGGTTATGTTCTTAATGTCAAGGGTGCGATTTCAAACAAGTTGCAATTCTAACCACCTCCCAAAAAAATGGTGCCACTAGTAGCATCACTTTTCAATTCAAGGGTCAGTTTCAGGTTTTTATTCGCAATGTCAACAGTGCAAGTTCAAACAAGTTGCAATTTTAACCACCTCCCAAAAAATGGTGCTACCGGTAGCACCACTTTTTAATTTGGGGGTTGATTTTAGTGTTTTTTACCCAAAAATATGATTTTTGGGGCTAGAGTTCTCGTTTTGAGGTCACAATTCTCGTTAAGTTGGTAACTTTGTTATTTAAATGTGCTTTGAATGGGGGTTGTATTTGAAAGGGGAGAATATATTTAAACTAAGGGGAAAAGGGCCACGTGAAAGGGGGAAAACACATTTGAACTTGGAGAAAAGAGGGATCGATCAGGATATTGGACCCGATCAATGAATTGGAAAGAGAGCAAAGTGAATGAGGGCCCTATTTCAAAATCGAGAGTTGAGAAGATAGATTTCAAAGGCATAGATTCAAAAGCTAAGGGGAAATTTTGGAAAGAAGACACAAACCACTTTTGAAATGGGTGAAAAGGGTGCAATATCCTCTTGTACATTGGGAAGAAAGATAAGGATGAAGGGCACTTACATGGAGATCGGGCCCAACTTGCAAATTGAGAAGGAAGATAAAGAGGAATAGGCTTGATCAGGGGATTGTACATGACTTGAAAATAGTGAAGGAGAGTTGGAAATGGAGGGCCCAAAGTTAGAAATTGGGCTCGATTGGGGAATCGAGAGAAAAATAAAGTTTGAACAAGGAAAACAAAGGAAAATATTTCAAATAATTACAAAGGGTTAAAAAATATAAGGAACTTGGCTAACTTTCAAAACCCTTAAGTGTTTTTAAAATTTGAAGTGAAGGATTTATTTCGAATGAAATTTGCTATGAAGGCTTTTAAAGACTCAACAAGGTGACAACAACTCGAATGAGAGAAGTGTGAGAATCGGCTAGTGCTCATTCTCCTTGTCCTTACCACTTTAAGTAAAAAAGTGTGAGAAAGGGCTAGTGCTCATTCTCATTATCCTAACCACTTTAATTACAAAAGTGTGAGAAAGGGCCAATGCTACTTCTCCTCCTCCTAAAAATTACTAAAGTATGAGAAAGAGCTAATGATGTTGGACACACCGGCAACACTTAGAGGGGGGGGTGAATGAGTGTGGTGCTCTTTTTATACTTTTCCCCTTCACAAAACTCCTTAGTTAGCAATCACTATTTACTCATTACTTATTGTTGTCATTTATAACCAATTAAATGTGAACATGCATCAGCAACATATATCATCAATAAGTCATCATCACAAGGAACACAAAGATATGCTCAATCTCTCTCTCAAAATATATCTTCAAGATATGCTCAAGAGATATATATCACAAGAGACCCTTGCCTCTTATTTATACTCTCCAAGTAGCTTCCTTAGAAGCATCTTCTAGGTCACTTTGTCCACATAGCCACTTTGTCCACATAGTCACCTATATCCAACTTTTCCCAATTTTCCACTTGACCATTGAACCCATTTTCCTCATTTTAGGGTTGCCCTTCTTATAACCACTTTCCATAATTAGAAAGTTCTCCATTTACTTTATTATTTAAATAATCCTCCTTGACTTTGTCTCTTCACTTTATTATTTAAATAATCCTCTTTTATTTTGTCACTTCACTTTATTATTTAAATAATCCTTTTTTTACTTTGTCACTTCACTTTATTATTTAAATAATCCTCCTTCTTTGCAAGCACTTTGACTTCTTTGACCTTTTGGGGCTTCAAGCCAACATATGAGGGTCCTTCAACTTCGTAAGGCCATAACTCTCAAACCGTGAGGAGTTATGTGATGTTCCACATACCACCGGAAATGGCATGACAAGCACTGTCCATCTAGGATAGTTTCACTGAAAAATTCACTGATCTTCATCTCATTATTCCACAATTAAGTATGGTTTCTCTAACCATACTTCTAGGATAACTCAATCACAAAGCATCTTCCTGTGAGGGCTTTCACCCTAAGGGGACCACTTTGGAGTTCATACATTTGTACTCCTTATCAAGACAACAATGAGTCATATTTACATCAATCCAACTATGCATTATATATCAATGAAACCACATCGATCCATCTTCATATATGCATCATATATTAATGACAACTCATTGATCTATCTTCATGTATGCATATCAATGACAACTCATTGATATATCTTCATCTATGCATGACATCATATGACTTATGATTCCACTTGAAATCAATCCATTCACATCAAGGACAATAGATATTACATCAGTATGCTATGACAAGACATTGTTCCTTTGACATCAACCAATCAATCAATCCTTTGACATCAATCATTTGACATCAATGACAATATGATCCAACAAATGATCCTTCTCTTTCTCCTTAAAATTACTAAAGTGTGATAAAGGGTCATTGCTCCTTCTCCTACTCAGTCAAATTACCCAAGTGTGAGAAAAGGATTGTTCTCCTTCTCCTCCTCTTTCAAATGGTACAAGTGAGAGAAAGGGTTAGTGCTCCTCCCCTTCTCTTCACCACTCTAATTACAAAAATGTTAGAAAGGGACCATGCTCCTTATCCTCCTTTTTCAAATGGTAGAAACATGGCAAAGGGATATTGCTCCTTCTCCTTATCCTCATCACTCCAATTACAAAAGTGTGAGAAATGGCCAATGCTCCTTCTACTCCTCAATTAAATGACACAAGTGTGATAAATGAATGGTTATCTTTCTCCCCTTTCCTAAAATTGATAACCTATGAGAAAATTAAGTCACTCCTCCTCCTCCTCCTCCTCCTCCTCCTCACTCTAATTACAAAACTATGAGAAAGGGTATGCGCTCTTTCTCCTCCCAAATTTTAATAATGTGTGAGAAGGGGCTTGTGCTCCTTCTCTTTCTCCCAAATATTAATAAAGGGTGAGAAAGGGCCAATGCTCCTTCTCCTCCTCAATCAAATTACAAAAGTCTATGAAAGGGCCAATTCTCCTTCTTCTCCTCACTTGAATGATAGAAGTGTGAGAAAGGATGTGTTCTCCTTATCCTACTATTAATCCATAGACAAATCCCCATGTTAAACATAAAACCCCTTATTAAGATGTATATATTGAGTTATTACATTTCTATTGTTATATTGATAGGACGGTTAGAGCCTTTCAATGTACCCTTTCATTATAATTGTACCCTTTGTCTCTTATATATACCCAAGAAACCTATTCTTAGGATAATCATATATTGTCTTCTGAATTGGATTCAAAGTATTGATCCTAGGGTTTGTTGCTTCAAGAGAGTCATCTTGGAATTTTCGCTATAACATTTTTTATAAGATGCTTCAAATAGTAAAATTTGGAGGTTACTTAAGAGATATAGTACAGTACGTCTGATAAAAAAATTAGGTTTTGGTTCGTTACAATTTTAGAGATATAGCCTACAGAATATAGGGTTTGTGACTCATCCTGAAATCATTTTTAAATGAGTCATCTTGAAATTTTTACTATAATTTTTTTTAAGGGAAGTTTCATATAGTGAAATTTTGTGGAGACTAAGGAGAAATTTCGTAGTACAAGTGGTCAAAATTTTAGGTTCTAGTTCGCTATGCTTTCATAGATATAGTCCATGGAAGACAAGGTTTGTGACTAATCTTGAAATTAGTTATCTTGGCATTTTCGTTGTAACTTTTTTCAGTGAAGTTTCAAAATCTGAAATTTCCAGCGCCTTGAGTTAACACATTCAAGTACATGTGGAAACATTTTCATATTTTGACTCATTATATTTTATGAGATATAGCTTGTGGAAGTTAGGGTTTTTACACAAGTTATTTTTTGATGATTTTAAGAGGTTTTTCCATGGTTAGCAAGCTCATTTTTAAAAACAAATTAGAGACATGTTCTGACATATTTAATTAACATGGGATCTGTCATTAAGTGGGTAAAATTGTGGTTGAGGAAGAATACACACAGAAAATACACAAGGTTTCATGTGGATGGAAACACATTGTTTCACCTTGTTGGAAACCCATGTAACTCCTGCTAGAACCCTTAGAGTAGTACAACATTAGACAATACTTTTAGAGGAATCTCAATTCCAATTACCTTTGGGTATAAAGAAATTCCCATAGGTATACCTGAATCCAACCTTAGATAAGTTATTTGATCGTCTTGTTGCTATAGTGCACCAAGAACTACACTCGAGGAGACCACTCTCTAGTACATGGGTAGTTGGGTAGTACGACTAAGGGAACAGATAAGACTCCTTAATTAATTCCCTGAGAGATATATAACATGACACTTCCTTTTCCTTAAGACCCAATATCTTTTTCCCATGGCTCGAAAGAAAGATCTAAAAGTTACTTCACCAAGTAAACCTCCAAAGAGATCAACCATGGCTAAAGAAGAAAGAGAAGATATTTTTCACCAAATAGGAAATTTGGAGAAAAATATGGATGAAAATAAGGTACAAATGGAACAAATGGAAAATAAGATGGAAAATAAAATGGATACAAAGATGGAAGAATTGAAAAAGTCCATGAAAACCATCTTATTGTGTACCCTAGATGAGATATTCTCTCAAGGATATATCAGGACACAAAGAAATCATATAAAAGTGGAGGAAATAAAGATTGAGCCCCAAAATCATGATTATTCATCACCTCCAAATCCACATCATCAAGGGTTCCACTTGGCAACAAGGAACTACTTAATTCCCAAGATCGATATGGGGAAGTTTGATGGTAAAGATTATAACATGGATATTCCCTATGGATCAATTATCTAATCTACACCAAGTGCCAAGTGCCAAGCTCACAAAAGGTAACTATTGCATCCTTGTATTTAGAAAATGATCAATTTGTTTGGTATCATTGGATTTTTGAAATAAAAAAGGATTCTATTATCTCTTGGTCCATTTTTATAGAAGAATTAATAACACATTACCGGGATATTAAGAGAAATACATTCTTTATTCAATTGATAAATCTTTGGTAGAAAGTCCCAATTACATAGCACATTCAACAATTATGAAATCTCAGTCTCCAAGTAAAGAACATTCTAGAGGATAATTTGTTAGACCTCTTTTTGAGCACTTTAAAGGAGAACATTCAACATTAGGTGCATCTCTTTGAACCTAAATCCCTCGAGCATGCTTTTAGTATGGAAAGGAAAGTGGAAAAAAAATATATAGCTACTAGAAGGGTGGAAACTAACAACTATAGAGAGCATCTTGTTCCCTCTCCTAACCTCACTCAACCAACAAGTTTGACACCTCAACAAATGGATAAAAGAAGAGGAAAGGGACTATGTTTCAATTGTGACAACAAGTACAATAAAGGGCATAAATGCAGCAAGAAAAAATTATTCTATATATACTATGAAGAGGAAGAAGATCAGGAGTTGGAACCATCACAATATCTATATCTAGAAGATACTACTCCAACGATATATTGTCATGCATTGGACGACATCAATACTCCACAAACCCTCAAGATAGAAGGATATATCAAAAAGAGAAAGGTAACAATGTTGATTGATTATGGTAGTACCCATAACTTCATTAATTACAAATTAGCAAGAAGTCTCAATTGCTTTGTATTTCCAACACCAAAGTTTCAAGTAATGATTACAGATGGAGGTACCATAAATTGTTCAGGGAAGTGCCATAGTATTAAGCTCAATATGGGGGAGTATTTGTTGGATAGTCCCATGATTTCCATCCAAATGGGTGGTGTTGATGTTGTATTATGGGTCTAATGCTTACAATAATTGGGAATAATGACCCTTAATTTTCAAGATCTTTTCATGATGTTTTCCTCAGAAGGAAAGGAAATTGATCTTAGAGGTATCCAAGGGAAACCCTCCAAAATGATCAGATCTAATAACATGACAAAATTATTCAAAAAGGGACACCATGGTGTAATTGCACAATTGTTCTCACTATATTTTCAAGCATCTATATCCTCTACTCCAGTGGATCTCCAAATAGTTATCAACAATCATTCCAATGTATTTAGAGAGATACCTAAGGGTCTTCCACCTGTTCAAGATCATGACCATGTTATTCATTTGCAACCAGAAAGTGTACCACCTGATAGTAGGCCTTATAGATATTCATATGCACAAAAGAGTGAGATTGATCATATGATCCAAGAAATGTTAGAGACCGGCATAATTCAACCAAGCCAAAGTGCTTTCTCTTCACTAGTAGTGATGGTTACGAAAAATGATGGTTCATGGTGTATGTGTCCAGATTATAGAAAACTAAACAAAATGGCCATCAAATATAAGTTTCTAATTCATGTCATTGATGAATTATTAGATGAATTTCATTGAGAAAATTTATTTACTAAGTTGGATCTTCATTCAAGATATCATCAAATTAGAATGAGGCGGGAAGACATTCCCAAAACATCATGTAGAACACATGAAGGTAATTATGAGTTTTTGTTTATCCCATTTGAACTTACTAATGAGCCTTCAACATTTCAAAGCTTGATGAATTCTATTTTCAACCCTTCCTTCGAAAATTTGTGTTAGTATTTTTTGATGACATACTAACCTATAGAAAATAATGGGAAGAGCATGTACACCATGTTGACAGAGTATTACAACTATTGGAAGAGAAACAACTTTATGCAAAGCCTCCCAAGGGTTCCTTTAGGGTTCAAGAAGTGGAATATTTGGGTCATATTGTATCTCATGAAGGTGTCAAAGTGGACCGTAAAAAAATTAAATCTATAACGGAATGGCCAATTCTTAAAACCTTGAAGAAACTTAGAGGATTCTTAGGATTGTAAGGCTATTACCACAAGTTTGTCAAGAACTATGGTCAAATAGTTGCACCTCTAACAACATTGTTAAAGAAGGAATCATTTTCTTGGACTCAAGAAGAAACTAAAGCTTAAGGATGTTATGTGTAAGACTCTTGTCCTAGCCACAACTAACTTCACAAAAACCTTTATTGTGGAGTGTGATGCCTTAGTCCATGAAATTGGTGTTGTTTGAAGAAATAAGGAAGGCCCCTTGCCTGTGAAATTAGCCTACTTAAAGGAAAAAACTTTCTCAAACCCATTTATGAAAAATAAACGGTGTCCATACTACATGCAATTAAGAAATGGCACCCTTACCTCATAGGAAGACACTTCAAAGTAAAAATAGATTATGATAGTTTGAATTACT
Source organism: Picea engelmannii (assembly GCA_009831015.1). Taxonomy (NCBI): domain Eukaryota; kingdom Viridiplantae; phylum Streptophyta; class Pinopsida; order Pinales; family Pinaceae; genus Picea; species Picea engelmannii. The sequence goes on along the minus strand of ML779893.1, from coordinate 77,888 downwards.
TCTTGGTGCAATAATTATCTTTATAAGAGCAACAAAAATGGGTTACAAAGATGCTAAGTTATGACTTTGAAATTATCTACAAAAAGGAACACATAATATTGTGGCAGATACACTTTCAAGGAAAGAAGAAGCAGAGGGTTTACTATGTGTTATTTCTATTATGTGATATGATTGGGTGGAAGAAGCAAGGATGGAATGGAAGCAATATAAAGGGGTATGCAAGATAATTCAATGACTACAATAGGACCCCAGTGCATTAGATAAATTTTTGTGGAAGAATGAATTGCTATGGTATCATGAGCGCCTATATTTATGTAATAATTCCCAACTCAAACAGAAGGTCCTTTTGGAATTGCACACTTCTCCTATAGGAGGACATTCAAGGTTCTTGAGAACTTACCACATGGTCAAAAAGGATTTTTTGGGGGAAGGTCTTAAAACTTATGTTAAAAATTTTGTGGTTGAATGTGTGGTCTACCAAAAAAATAAGGGAGAGACAATCAAGACGTCGGATCTCCTACAACCATTAGCTATACCAAGTCAATGTTGGGAAGAAGTTTCAATGGATTTTATTACAAGTTTACCCAAATCTGAAGGAAATAATTTCATCATGGTGGTATTGGATTGAGTAACAAAGTATGCCCATTTTTTCTCTATTTCTCATATTTTTAAAGAAAGTATAATAGCTACAACATTCATGGAAACAGTGAAAAAGATGCATGGAATCCCCAAGATTATTGTAAGTGACAGAGATCCAATTTTCACTAGAAATTTTTGGACTAAATTATTTTCTTGTTTGGGTACTCAATTGGCTCACAACTCATCTTATCATCCTCAATACGATGGGAAAATTGAGATTGTAAATAAATGTATAGAAGGATATCTTCATTGCTTTGCATCTGATAAAAAGACACAATAGGTCAAGTGGTTTCCCTTGGAAGAATGGTGGTACAACACATCCTTCCATACTTCATTAAAAAAATTCCCATTTATGACACCTTAAGGATATCATCCTCCATCCATAGCATCTCCCTTGAAAGGGGTTGCAATGGTTCAAGTAGTGAAGGACCACATAGGGCACCAACAAGAGCTTATCAAACTATTGAAGGACAACCTAGTTATAGCAAAAAATAGGATGAAACAACAAGAAGATCAACATCGCAATGAAAGGAAATTTGAAGTGGGGAATTGGGTATTTTTTAGGCTACAACCATATAAATATATGTCCCTCAAGCAACAAAAGAAGGACAATAAATTAGCACCCAAATATTATGGGCCCTATAAGGTGTTGCAGAGGATTATAAGTATAGCTTACAAATTGGAGTTTCCTCCATCGTCACGTGTACATCAAGTCTTCCATGTTTCTTGCTTAAAGAAGATAATTGGTGACAAGATCCCCGTCCAAAATATTTTACTAGAGAATAACGAAGAAGGTAAAGTCATACTAGAAAAAAAAATAATCCTTGAAACAAGGATTAAGTAGCTCCAAAATCAAGCAAACACTGAGTACCTCGTCAGATGGAAAAAACTATCAGTGGAAAAGGCAACATGGGAACATGATTTATTCTTGCATAAACACCCGCGGTTAGTCAAGTGTTGAGGACAAAATTTGTTTGAAGGTAAGGGGCATGTTAATCCCTAGAAAAATCCCCATGTTAAACACAAAACCCATAATTAATCCCTATATATTGAATTATTACATCTCTAGTGTTATATTAATATGTTAGCCAGAACCTTTCAATGTACCATTTCATTATAATTGTAACATTTGTCTCCTATATATACCAAGGAGACCTAGTCTTAGGATCATCATACATTGTCTTGTCAATTGGATATATTGTAAAAGGAGGTTTCCCCCTCAAAGTGGACTACATTCATTGAGTTTTTACCATTTTAAAGGCACTTGGTTCATAACACCTTCTCACTCAAATTACAAAAGTGTGAGAAAGGTCCCATATTCATTTTCCTCCTCTTTTGAATGGCACAAGTGTGAGAAAGGGCCTATTATCCTATTCATCATCACTCTAATTACAAAGTGTTAGAAATGGACTATGCTCCTTCTCCTTCCCAAAATTACTAAAGTATGATAAAAAGGATTGTGCTTCTTCTCGTCCTCCCAAATATTAATAAAGTGTGATAAAGGGCTAGTGCTCCTTCTCCTCCCCACTCAAATTACAAAAGTGTGAGAAAGTGCTCGTGCTCCATATTATCCTCACTTGAATCACATAAGAGTGAAAAAGGGGATAGTGCTCCTTATCCTTCCCATCATCACTTTAATTACAAAATCATGAGAAAATTTTGGTGCTCCTCCTCCTCCTCCCAGAAATTACTAAAGTATGAAAAATGTTCAATGCTCCTTCTCGTCCTCCCAAATATTACTATAGTGTGAAGAAGATCCCTCTCCTTCTCCTTCTCACTAAATTAAAAAAGTGTGAGAAAGGGTTCATGCTCCTTCTCCTCCTCTTTCAAATGGTAGAAATGTGAGAAAGGGCTAGAGCACCTTCTCATTCTCTCGGACACTCAAATTACAAAAATGTGAGAAAGGACCAGTGTTGCTTCTCCTCCTTCAAAAAATTACTAAAGTATGAGAAAGGGCTAGTGTTACTTCTCTTCCTCCAAAAAATTACTAAAGTGTCAGAAAGTTCCAATGCTCCTCCTACTCACTAAAATTACAAAAGTGTCAGAAAGGATACATTCTCCATTTCCTCCACTTTCGAATGGCACAAGTGTGAGAAAAGGAAAATGCTCATTTTCCTTCTCATGCTCATTTTCTTTCGAAAATGAAAAAGTGTAAGAAAGAACCCATGCTTTTTCTCATTCTATTTGAAATGGAAGAAGTGTGAGAAAGGGATAGTGCTCCTTCTCCTCCAAAAAATTATTCAATTATGAGGAAGGGCTTGTGCTCCTTCTCTTCCTCGCAAATATTAAGAAAGTTTGAGAAGGGGAAATTGATCCTTATCCTCATCACTAAAATTACAAAACTGTGATAAATGGCCAATGTTGCTTCTCCTCCTTCCAATAATTACTAAACTATGAGAAAGAGTTAGTGCTCCTTCTTTTCCTCCCAAAAATTACTAAATTGTGAGAAATTTCCATAGCCCCTTATCCTAATCACTTAAATTACAAAAGCATGAGAAAGGGTCAACTCTCCTTCTCCTCCTCTTTCTAATTGCACAAGTTTGAGAAAGGGATAGTGCTCCTTCTCCATCTCATCACTATGATTACAAAGTATGAGAAAGGACCCATGCTCCTTATCCTCCTCTTCCAAATGGTAGAAGTTTGAGAAAGAGCTAGTGCTCCTTCTACTCCTCAATTAAATGATAAAAGTGTTAGAAAGGGTCGGTGATCCTTCTTCCATTTCCTCAAATTACTAACTTGTGAGAAAATGAAGCCACTCCTCCTCATCATCACTTTAATTACAAAAGTGTGAGAAAATTCCAATGCTTATTCTCCTCCCAAAATTCACTAAATTATAGGAAAGGGATCGTGATCCTTCTCTTTCTCCAAAATATTAATAAAGTGTCGAAGAAAGGGCCAATGCTCCTCCTTGTCATTCAAATCACAAAAGTGTGAGAAATGAATCATGCTCCATCTTATCTTTACTTGAATGACATAAGTGTGAGAAAGGGTATGTGGTGCTTCTCTTTCTCACTCAAATTACAAAAGTGTGAGAAAGGTCACATGCCCCTTTCCCTCCTCTTTCTAATGGAATAAGTATGAGAAAGGGCCCCTTATCCTACTCCTTATCACTCTAATTACAAAAGTGTGTGAAATAGAATGTGCTCCTTCTCCTCCCAAAAATGTCTAAAGTGTGAGAAAGGGATTGTAATTATTCTCTTCCTCCCAAATATTAATAAAGTGTGATAAATGTGATAAATTGTGAGCACTCCTTCTCCTCCCCACCCAAATTACAAAAGTATGAGAAAGTGCTTATGCTCCATATTCTCCTCACTTGAATGGAATAAGAGTGAAAAAATGTAAAGTGATCCTTATCCTTCTCATTCACTCTAATTACAAAAGTGTGAGAAAATTCCAATGATCCTCCTTCTCCTCCTAAAAATTACTAAAGTATGAGAAAGGTCTAGTACTCCTCTTCCTTCCGAAAATACTAGTGTGTTAGAAAGATCCAACTCATTATCCTTCTCACTCAAATTATAAAAGTGTGAGAAGGGGTACATGTTCCTTATTCTCCTCTTTCAAATGGTAGAAGTGTGAGAAATGGATGGAGCTCCTTCTCATTCTCCAGGACACTCAAATTACAAAAGTGGTCCTTCTCCTCCTCCAAAAGTATGAGAAAGGGCTAGTGCCCCTTCTCTTCCTCCAAAAAATTACTAAAGTGTGAGAAAAGGCCAATGCTCCTTCTCCTACTCACTCCAATTACAAAAGTGTAAGAAAGGGTCCATTCTCCTTCTCCTCCTCTTTCAAATGGCACAAGTGTGATAAAGGGTTAGTGCTCATTTTCCTTCACCGCATAAATATAATTACAAAAGTGTGAGAATGAGCCCATGATCCTTCTTATTCTATTTCAAATGGAAGAAGTGTAAGAAAGAGTTAGTGCTTGTTCTCCTCCCAAAACGTATGAAAGTATGAGGAATGGTTGTGATCCTTCTCTTCCTCACAAACATTAATAAAGAGTGTGAAAGGCCCAAAGATTCTTCTCGTCGTTACTAAATTATAAAAGTGTGAGAAATGGTTAGTGTTGCTTCTCCTCCTCCCAAAAATTACTAAAGTTTGAAAAAGAGATAGTGATCCTTCTCTTCCTCCTGAAAACTACTATAGTGTAAGAAAAGGCCATATCCCCTTATCCTACTCAAGTTACAAAAGTGTGAGAAAGGGTCCATTCTCCTTCTCCTTCTCCTCTTTAGAATGACACAATTTTGAGAAAGGGATAGTGCTCCTTCTCCTTCTCATCACTCTAATTACAAAAGTATGAGAAATATCCAATGCTCATTCTCCTCTTTCAAATGGAAGAAGTGTGAGAAATGGATAATTCTCCTTCTCTTTTTCCTTGGCACTTTAATTAAAAAAGTGTGAGAAAGGGCCAGTGATCCTTCTAATCCTCAATTAAATGACACAAGTGTCAAAAAGGGTCAATGCCTCTTATCCCATTTCCTAAAATTACTAGTGAGAAAATGAAGCCACTCCCTCTCCTCATCACTCTAATTACAGAAGTGTGAGAAAGGGCTATTGCCCCTTCTCCTCCGAAAATTTAATAAAGTATAATAAAGGGCTTATGATTCTTCTCATTCTTCTAAATATTAATGAAGTGTGAGAAAGGGCCATTTCACCTTATCCTCCTCACTTAAATTATAAAAGTGTGAGAAAGGGTTTGTTCTTCATATTCTCCTCATTCAAATGATAGAAGTGTGAGAAAATTCCAGTGCTCCTTCTCCTTATCCTCATCACTCTAATTACAAAAGTGTGAGAAAGAGAAAACACTCATTTTCCTCCTCCCAAAATTACTATAGTATGAGAAATGTCTAGTGATACTTTTCTTCCTCCTAAAATTACTAGTGTGAGGAAGAGCTAGTGCTCCTTCTCCTACTCACTCAAATTACAAAAGTGTGAGAAAGAGAACATGCTCCTTATCCTCATCTTTCAAATGGTATAAGTGTGAGAAAGGGCCAATGATCCTTCTCCTGATCACTCAAATTACAAAAGTGTGAGAAATGGCCAATGTTGCTTCTCCTCCTCCCAAAAATTACTATAGTATGAGAAAGAGCTAGTTCTCCTTCTCTTCCTCCAAAAATTTACTAAAGTGTGAGAAAGGGCTAGTGATCCTCCTATTTCTCCTCATCATTATGTTGAATTATTGTAACTGGAAAGAGTATTCTATTTATTATTGATGTATTATTCATTAGATCAATCCCCTTTTGTGGATTGATCATGTCGAGCATTGTAAATGACCAAATCCCCTTTTTCGGATTGGTCAAACCCTAATTGTAATAGGATAAATGAAAAGTCATCCCCAGAATATATTAAAGTGGTTATAACCACCCAGAATAAGAAGTCGACCCTGCTAGTGAAAAGACACCCCAGTTCAGTGCCTACCAGATTGTATAAATAAGAGAGGCTAGCACCTCATTTGTTCACTCACTCACTTGTTCATAAGAGCGCAAGTCTGGAGCTGCATTTGGAGAAGAAGGAAGAGAGAGAGAGAGGTGAGAGGCGCATTCTTGGGAGAGGACTTTCTGTATTTGTTTGAGTTATCTCTTGGCATTGTATTGACTATCTATATCAAGGAAGTTTTTGCTGGGTTTTCTCCCCCATGAGGGTTTCCCAGGATAAATGATGTGTCTCTTGTGATTGTGTATTTCTTAGTGATCCTATCTATGCTATTGTTATCTAGTGAAATGAAAAGAAACCTAATAATAGCTTAGAACCTTAACATGGTATCAGAGCTAAGCTGAAGAGAGCATCTTTCACAAGAAAAAGAGAAAAAACGTCATTGTTGTCGTACATGCAAATTAGGGATTTTTATTTAAGAAGAGTTTCAGCCCCAAAACCATCTAGAAAAGTGCACCCTTCCTCAAGGATCACTTTGGCATCCTCAGCACAACCTTTTAGTGGCTATATCTCTTGGAAAGTGAAACCCTAGTTTTCACAAAGTACTAGAAGTACCAGAAAACCAGAGTACCAGAAGTACCAGAAGTACCAGAGTACCAGAAGTACCAGAAAACCAAAAGCACCAGTCCAAAAATCCGTTGGTCAAGTTTGAGGGGGTAAAATTTAGATTTTCATAAATCTGACTGCACCAACTTACTCGCCTCAGCTCAGCGCATCTATCCCCTGGATCAAAATTTCAAAATTTGAAGTTTGAAAAATTAGGGTTTCCTCATAAAATTCTAAGTTGTAGTTGCAGTTGCAGTTGCAGTCTCAGAACCAGTTGCAGTATCAATTGCAGTTGCAGTACTAGTTGAATTATCAATCGTAGTACTAGTTGCAGTCACCCTTGAAGTTTTTAAGAGTTGGTGATCATTGTCACTACTACCAGATGGTGCCACTACCTGCAAATGTTATCCGAGGTATGTACTCACATATGTTTAAATTGTTAATCTTTAAAGGGTATTTGCAGGAGAAGGGATCTCTTGCCATAGATCCAGAAGGATCTCAAGATCCAACACATTCAGAGGAATTATGCAACCCATGTGTGATTATTCAGATATGCATGTATTTGTTATGACATTATTTTGATCAGTGTTGCATGTTGTAGCTATGACCATCATACTAAACTTTGATCAAAATATAAGTCAAGGTATTATATGGATTAAAGTAAAGATCATAGATTTTATTCTCTAACCCAACCTTCTGTCAAGATAGCATATTGTCCTAGTACAAAAGATTGGTTGAAGAAAACACTTGTCATCTTGAGTGAAGGAGACTTGGAAGAAAAGCAACAGCACACTCATTCTTGAGGACAAGGCTCCAGGTTCCAGGTTTGATTAATTAAGTTGATAAGATTCAAAGTTGCACATGACAAGTTGATAACTAGTATTTGAAAAGTACTATACCTGATAGCATGTGATCATATTGAGATAAATGCTTAATGTAATCATGTTCCTGATACAAACTAACATCTCCTCCAGGAGAAATCCCTTGTGTTAGTTCCAGGTTGCCATGGAGGAATGTTTGATCACAACACTATAAGAATGTTGACCTCATTTCATATTGTATTTCTTACTTTTGATCTTTACTTCAGACAGGTCACAAGTGATAGCTCTAAAGGAGCTACTGTGATGATTATTCATGCTATTGGTTTATCTACTATTATCAAAAGAGTATTATTCTTGCTTGTTGTTTTGTTGACCTTGGTTCAGGTAACAGGTGATAACCCTAAGGAAGCTATAGTGAAGGTTGTTGAAGGCAACATATTATATGATACATGAAGCTGACTATGTACATGACCATATACACCCATGTACCAAAGAATATGAAGAAGAAGTTATCTCTTGAGATTCAGAGTATCTCATATGAAGATTGATTGAAAGGAGCAGAAGGCTCCAAAGATGACCAAAAATTAGAACGGGAAGCAGATCTCGTTTGAAGCCTGACACTGTCTTTCATATTTAGAATTGGTATTCAACAGCAAGTAAACTCTGTAAGAGATGATGAATTCCTGATCTTAGAAAGGATTAGATGAAGAGACAACTCCCGGGACTGGGAGATAGATGTCGTGAGAAGACTAGATCGTAGCTTCAGAAACTTCTAGGAGATATGAAATCTCCTGGGAAGATTCCCTTGTTTCAGTAACAGAGAAGGAATCCAGTCAGAAAGACTAGAATATGGATTCTTCCGTGAGACTAGAAGAGAAGTCAGTATTGACTTCCAATATTGATCTATACTGATCAAACATGTTGCATATGTACAAAGCTTGATGTGCGTCTAAGAGGATTCTCCCATCAAGAGGGAGAATACTATGACGAGACACTTACTCCAATTATTGAAGAAATAATTCTAGTATCTATGAAGACAACCAGAACAACCATGATTCATGAGATGCAGGGGGAGAAATCCCCATATTTAAAAATTGAGTGGTAGTTGGTGCAGTACATTAGTTGGGTCATGGATACATGACTACAATGAAAGATAGAGTTACCTCCATGAAATAAGAAGAGTTATCTTTAGTATCAGTTATTGAGCCACTCTCAATTTCAGATGAAGTTGTTGCCATGATGGAGTAGAGGAGTTACTCCCAGACTTCAGCAATCACAGTGAGAATGGAGCAATCATTCTTAGCTTTAGAGTAGGTACAGATGTAGAGTCGTAGTTCCAGAAGGAACAATTACAGAGAAGAGTAGAGGACATACTCCCAGACAGTGAGACAGATAGTGCTCTGTAGAAAGTACATAGAGCTGGCACATGATTGTGCAGATTGAGTTGTAGCTGAGCAAGTGTACCAGATTGGTACAATGTAATGAGAAAATTTGATTTGCATATTGAAGATAGAAAGACTCATGTCTGCCAGTTGAAGAAGGATCTGTACATGTTGAAGCAAGCTTCTAGAGCTTGATATGGCAAAATTGACAATTTCCTAACGAGCTTGGGTTTTACCAAGAGTAAAATTGATTCTAACCTCTACTTCAAGGTTATGAATGTTGAGTCGGTGATATTGTTGTTGTATGTGGATGACTTATTCTTAATTGGATAAGAAAATCTCATCACCGAATGTAAGAAGAAGCTCACTGCAGAATTTGAGATGAAAGACCTTGTCCTAATGCATTATTTCTTAGGTCTTGAGGTATGGCAGAGCCCAGAGGGAATCTTCCATAACCAAGGGAAGTATAGAGTAGAAAACCTGAAGATATTTGATATGTTGGAGTGCAAGTCCATGAATACACCCATGGAAACGAAGCTGAAGCTTCTGGTTGACACTTCGTCAGAATTGATTGATGTCACGTTGTATAGACAAATCATTGGATCGTTGATGTATCTGACGAACACCAGATCAGATATTTGTTTTGCCGTGAATACTTTGAGTCAGTTTCTAGTAGAACCTAGACATGTTCACCTAGTTGCTGCAAAACATGTGATGAGGTACCTTAAGGGTACATTAGATTGTGGTCTCGGTTATGATGGAGATCGTGACTTCCGACTGAGTGGGTACACTGATTCAGATTGGGCTGGAAGTGTCTCTGACAGGAAGAGCACTTCAGGATGTTGTTTCAGTTTGGGATAAACCATGATCTCATGGCAGAGTAGGAAGCAATCAAGCATTGCTCTCAGTACAACGGAAGCAGAATACATTACTGCATGTTCTGCCAGTTGTGAAGCCATATGGCTTCGTAAGTTGTTGACTGGCCTATTCGACCTAGAGATGGAAGAAACCACGATCCTATGTGATAACCAGATCTGTATAAAGATGACAGAGAACTGTTTGTTCCATGACAAGTCAAAACACATAGAGATCCAATATCATTACATCTGTGACATGGTGCAGAGAGGAGCCATAAAGCTCCAATATGTTAGCATGGATGAACATGTTGTTGATGTGTTGACCAAACCTCTATCTCGTGTAAAGTTTGAGCACTTTCGAGATAAGCTTGGTATAGTCTGAAAGGACCTCCCTCGAAAGGGGGAGTAGTGTTGTGTTGAGTTTCCAACTTAATTGTTGTGCTTCCAGCTTAATTGTTGTG
>ML779893.1:31077-63163 GCA_009831015.1 Picea engelmannii | reverse complement strand
TGGATCATTTGCTAGCGAGTGACATTGACCTTTTTGTCCACAATACAATCATTGGATTCCTATTGTATGCAATCAGGTTTGAGCTCTGTTGGTTTCATTTGTTCTGCTACCTCTGAGGTGTCCAATAATTATGGGAAATAAGGTCGAAGGAGATCCACGTTGAACATTGGGTTCAGGCCAAGGAAAGGAGGAATGTTGAGATCAAAAGCATTATCACCCACATCCTTGGTAATGGTGTACGACCCATTATGGAGTGGGCGAAGCTTATGATGGGGTCTTGTAAGGCGTTCTTTCTGCAAGTGCAACCAAACTTTGTTACCCACATGAAACTTATGTGGCACCCGGTGTTGATCATGGCGTTGCTTGTACTTGTCATTGGACTTTTGTAGGATATCCTGAACCTATTGGAGGATGTGTTAGATCCACTCAATGAATTGGGTGGCTTTTTCAGCTTCGGTTGGAGTAGGATATGAGTCGATCGAGGTGATCACAAGGGGTAGTGCAACATCTATGGGACCCAATGGTTGGAATCCCAACCCCACCCGAAAGGGGTTGTGGCTGGTTGAGCTATGTAGGGCTCGGTTGTAGCTATGTTGGACATAGGGAAGAATATTTTACCATGTGCGAGGGTTCTTGGAATTATACATGCACAAGATATGCAGGATCATTTGATTTACGACCTCGGTTTGGCCATCTGTCTGGGGGTGGAAGGTCGTGGATTTGGTGAGCTTGGTGTCTAGTAGTGATCAAAGGCTCGACCAGAATGTGCTAAGAAATCGGTTGTCTTGATCTGAGACAATGGTTTGTGGGATTCCAAAATGTACCCAGACTCGTTCAAAGAAGATCTTAGCAGTGGCCTATGCTGTGATGCTCTTCTTGCAGGCGGCTAGAATCGCCATTTTAGAAAAGCGATCAACAACCAAAAAAACACAGTCATTTACTCGCTTGGTGGATGGGAGGCCCAACATGTAGTCCATTGAGATGGATTCCCATGGCCTATGAGGAGTAGGAAGAGGGGTGTACAGGCCCTATTTCTTAGTGGTCAGTTTGGCAATAGCGCAAGCAGTGCAGGACGTGATATACTTGTTGACGTCCTGTCGAATTTTCGTCCAGTAGAAATGTTTCTGCAGCATTTTCACTGTCTTTTTGACACCAAAGTGTCCTGCCACCCAACTATGGTGGGCCTCCCAGATCAGCTTTGCTCACTCGCTTGATGGAACACAAATATGGCCCAGACATCACAACAACCCATACTGAAGATGGAAATTAGCGACAACTATATTTGCGCCCAACATTTGGTAGGTGGTGGCGAAGTCCAGGCCTGTCTCATAGAGTTGGGGCCATCCATAGGTCTCATGGCTACAAGAGTCTAGCACCATGGTGAGTGCCCCGACTAGCGGTCTTCTGAGGTAATCAGCGACCCGGTTGGTGCTTCCTATTTTATAATTGATGTTGAGGTGGAATTGTTGCAAGTATGTGTACCACTTTTGATGGAAGTCATTCTGTAATTTTCCTTGTGTCTACATGAACTGCAGTGGTTTATGATTAGTGTGGATGATTGTATTCTTCCCAAGAATGTAATGTCTCCACTAGAGGTAGGCTTGCACAATGGAGTACATTTTTTTGTCATAAGTAGGGTACTTACGGACAACATATGATAGTGTCTCACTATGATAGGCCACGGGGTGGTCGTGCTAAGTGAGAACAATGCCCACAACATAGTTTGAAGCATCTGTCTCGATCTCAAAGGGTTGGTGTAGGTCTGGTAGTAAAAGTATTAGGTTTGAGCACAAGTGTTGCTTCAAATCATCGAACACTTGTTGTTTGGACTAGCCCCACACAAATTTTTCCTTACCACCACCCCTGGTTACTTGGTTGAGGGCCCATGCAATATGGGAGAATCCCAACACGAACCTGCGGTAGAAATTAGCAGACCGCTTTGATACCCCTGATCTGGATTTTATGAGCAGAACAAAATAAATACAAATTATTATCAAAATATGCTTAACACGGAATAACAGATATACAGTAAAATTGGTTTCTATTCACTAAGGAAATAAGTTGAAACTGTAAAATGCAGTGGAAAACAAGCTTGCTAGAATGGTGGCGGCTTATCTCTGAGAAGAGATGTGAAGGTTGCACTCATTCACAAGAAGATGATTACAATGAGGCTCTGAAGACCTTTTTATGATAAACAGGAATGTCAAAAACCCTAGACATCCAAAAATCTAACCCTAGGAGATGAAACGCCAAAAGTCATGTGGGTCCCGTTTAGGTAAGTTAGTACATCAACTTTCCAGGGTCGTAACTTTTGCATACGATCTTTGTTTTAGGTGCACGTTAGCCCGTTGGAAAGGTCTATTCGAGGACTACATATGATTTCATCAAACTCAAATTTTGTTTGGAATCTAATTGTGGTGAGCCCTAAAAACGTTGTTTAGGGCCTCAAAATAGCCCCGGAAGTCAGGGACCTGAAAACTAGGAAAAAACTACCAAACTGGAAAACTGCCAAAATGAACCAGTTGGAATAGGTGGGAGGCCACCGACATCCATCTGAATCAGAAAGGGCCAGTGCTCCTTCTACATCTCCTCATCACTCTATTTAAAAAAGTGTGAGAAAGGGTCCATGCTCCTTATCCTCCTTTTTTGAATGGTAGAAGTATGAAAATGGGGCATTTCTCCTTCTCCTTCTTCTCATCACTCTAAATAAAAAAAAGTGTGAGAAAGGGATAGTGCTCCTCCTCCTCCTCAATTGAATGAAATAAGTGTGATAAAGGGTCAGTGTTCCTTCTCCTCTTTCCTAAAATTACTAAATTGTGAGAGAATTAGGCCACTCCTCCTCATAACTCCAATTACAAAAGTGTGAGAAATGTCCAATGCTCCTTCTCCTCGTAGAAATTAATAAAGTATGAGAAATGGCTCGTACTCCTTCTCTTCCTTCAAAATATTGATAAAGTGTGAGAAATGGCATGTGCTCCTTCTCCTCCTCACTCAAATTATGAAAGTGCGATTGTCGAACTATTTTCCTGTTAGGGACAAGAGTCAACCTTTTATGGTCTTCATGAAAGACTTATTAGGATCTGCTCTAGGTTTCGATAAAGGTGGTACTCCTTTTTCTCACTCTAAAATTCAATACACTTGCTCAAAACATAGATTCATACATTCATGACATCATCACATGTGAGTGGACTGGGTGGTAAAATAACTAAATAGATAATAAATGAATTATAGTAGAAAAATAATGATTCTCACATGCAGTAACAAAATAGCTACATCCATTAATTCAAGTAACGAGAAAAGGATTTTGAAGCAAGACTCATAGACAAAAAATAAGACAGATCGCACAGAAACTAGAGAGCTTTAAATGATTTCATTCATTTAGAATCATAAGATGCATAGGACAAACACACACGAGATATCATTCTTTATAAAAAGTCTGAAACCACAAATGTTATGAACTACTGAAATAGCTCTCTATGAGAGTAAAAAAAAATTACTCATAGATGTTCAAGTTTGAATAAAGTGTTTGTCTATCTCAAAACACAATGTTCCTGATACTTAAACGATTTAAAGGAAATGCATTCATCCAAATGGACTAGGATGGGGATCCCGTGGACCAAATAAAATAATATCAGTAACAAAATAGCAGAGAAATGGTGGATGGATGGATCTCTCTCTCTCTCTCTCTCTCTCTCTCTCTCTCTCTCTCTCTCTCTCTCTCTCTTTCAAATCCTACTCTTGGCATCAAGGTCTTCATATATATAACTGGGGCCACAAACCTTCTTGGAATAATTGCTTCTTGGTAATTATTATGGGTTAACTATTTGTGCCAATGATTTCTTAAGCCACACTTCAATATATTCCTTCATTGGCGGGACCATGATGTCTTGCTTAACCCTGAGTGAGAATATCTCTTCTTCAATTTTGGAATGCAATTGTTTGACTAATTCCAGGTGGTCATCACTATTATTTACAAAGGTAACAAGCCACCTCTTAATTTCATCCTTCAGAAATTTAGTCGATTCATCAAACAGACTTTCCCATGAAGCTTTAATCATGCTCAACTCCGTGTCTAGTTGTTCTTTATTTATAACCATAGAATCTCTTATAAGTTGTAGGCCTTCAAGGTCTTTAACATTTTCAAGTGCTTTAAGGAATGCACCACTTCTTTTTTCATATATCTTTATACAAGTGGTAATTAAATCTCTTAACATTTGTATCCTTTCCAACCAGCCTGCTCTTAATTGTTTTATTCTATGGTTTGAAGGAAACTATTGTTGATTACTATGGTAATCACTTGGACTAAACACCTATGCAATAAAAGTACTTGAATCATTTTTATAAAAATCTTCATTATGTTCCAAGTCCCTTTTCAAATATTCCATGAAGCTAGAAATCCTTTGTGACAAATTCTTAAACTTAAACTGACTTCCCATGTTTGTGAAATAATATTAAGTCGCTTATTAATATTTTTTGCGACGTACATTCTGTTAGCACTAGAATTCACACCTAGACTGTTGTAGATGTAAACCTAATACCCATCATAATGTGAATAATAATGTTTTAAAGAGTGTGTCAAATGGATGATAAACTTAGTTTAGGAAGTCAATCACAAAACCTTCCATGAAATACACACCAACAAGCAAGGCTTTGAATAGCTTCAAATCAATGTTTAAGAGATATAAATGAAATATAGAAGACTTATCAAGGAAAGTGAAATATGTGTATCAGTTTACATCGGGTATTTCTGGAACACATATGGAAGAAAACTCATTTGAATAAGAACTTCTTAATCCAAAGAGAAAATCACTTTGATCAACTTACATAAAATACCAAAATAAATCATTTACTGCAATAAAGAAACAAGCATCATGATGAATCCTTCACCAGGGACTAATATCAAAGTGAGATAGAACAGAGATGACAGTAGGAAAAAGATTGATTTTTCACCATTAAATATTCTTGAGTCTGGTCCATACATCAATAAAACTATGTTACAATAATGAGAGACTAAAGACAAGATTTCTCTACTCAACCATTCGAACCTCCTATCAAGTTACAATCTATCTTAAATAACAAAAACTCTAAGAAAAACCTCTTTAGAATTTGCCACCTCATTTCATCATAAGATTATATGCCTTAGAAAGGCATGGTAACAGGTGTACAACAAGAAGATAACATAATGTTATTTTGTAGGAAAATGTTGGCAACGTATTGAACAACCCTTAACGACTGGTGAAGTGGCTTTATTGCATGCAACTCCTTGAGCCAGGTGGCCTTCTAATGTGAAACTAAACCTATGAATGTTGGTACGAGTTCAACTTGACACCTGGTAATCCCTCTCACCTTCAAAATCTTCATAATTCTAAGTTTGCAGCATAACACTGCAAACTGTCCTAAAACAACTAGTTCGCAGCGCTAGTGAGTCCAAGCGTTGCAAACTTTCCTGTAGAAGCCTGTTTTCTTGCAAAAAAGATTTTGACCTTTAAAACTTGTACCAGAAGTATGATAAACCTTCTAGAAATTATACAAAATCATTACAACCTGAAGTAACGTTGGAGAAAACATAAAAAGATGCTAAGTTTAGCTCAAAATCCAAAATCATCACTTAGTGTTGTAACTGCATGCAAAAAGTAATCCATGAAAAAAATGATGTTGATGCGGTATTCATCTTTTGGTTTTGGTACTCCTTCTAGTAGCCACCATAGCCAACATATCTAAATTCTTTTTTTCCACTTCTTCTCTGAAAGGCTGTAACTTTGCTTTTAATTTTCTGATTTTAGATTGGCAAGCTCTCTTATGCTTATATACATTCTTGAGTTGCATGTGAAGGGGAAAATACCTCTTAGCCATGAACCTTGCTTTATCAATTCTCTCCTCATATAGATCTAACATCTCCTTTAGCTTAATTCGGGACTCCAAATCTTCCTTTTTCAACTTATCAATTTTAGTTTTTGCATCCTTAAGTTGCCTCATGAGTCTTTTGAAAGTAGGGTTACTTTCATGAGGAGGAGTGTTGATATCAATAACCTCCATGGGCTTCTTGGAAAACTGAAATTTGTCCTTTTGCTAAGATGAAGTCTCTGTTGTACCATCCTTTATAGGAACATGTTGTTTAGTTGTTGATCTAGTAAAAGGTATTCTATATTTGATTGTTTCTGCAACAACTGGTGGGGAAAAAACAAGTTTTTTGCCTTTCAACTTCCTTGTTCCGCTTGATGGTATTTCCATAGGTGTAGGTTCTGCCACATGTGAAACTTCTCTGTCGATGGTTGTGAGGGACCACCTTCCTCTGCTTTATCAATAGCATGAAATTTTTTATCACTCCTATTCATCCTTCTCTTCTTGCTTGAATCTGAATGCACAGTCTTCTCAACAGGGGTGGGAGTTTGTATTTTGGACTGTGGTGTAGGAGCAATATCTAACTGAAAATATGATGCAACTAGGAAATTTTCCCAGTCAGTGTTAGTCTTCTTCAACTCTTCCATTACTAACATCTTGATTAAACCAGAGTGAAAAACATTGGTGTCTACCTGTTTGTATTTATCCTGGACTCTATCTGACATCTTGCCAATACTCCTGAAAAGGTAAAATGGAAGGTTCATGGATTATTTTCTAGTGAAGTGTAGTAATAATCTAATATGGTATTGATATACCATATTGAACCTTCCTTCACATGTGAAGTAACTTTGGATGACCCTGAGCATCTTGTCAAAATATCTGAGCATGTGACTTCTCAATACTCCTTTGGATAGGTTATCTCCCTGATATTTAGGTTTAAAGAATTCCTTAGAGAAAGAAGAGTTCAAAGACATGGCTTTAAACCACTTCTCACCACAATCAGGTATCTCTATAGCTACAGAAATAGAATGCTCAGAGACTTCAAACTCCAACATACCCACCTTAGTCTTTGTTCCATTGAAATTAACTGCTTAGCCACTTCAGGATACCCTCTTTTCATTTTCTGACAAAACTTGAGGCAACCCACCCTCTATAAAGCTTCCTTGAAAAATGGTTCAGAATTGATGAGTTGCATGTCATGTGGTTCAACTCTCACAATCTATCCCCCTTTGTGGATATTCTTGCCTCGCTAATTGTCCATAATTACTGTCTTGAAAACCTCTTGTAGCCTCTTATGATAATTGCTATGTGAAATATAGAATAAAAA
The DNA here is from genome assembly GCA_009831015.1 of Picea engelmannii. NCBI lineage: Eukaryota > Viridiplantae > Streptophyta > Pinopsida > Pinales > Pinaceae > Picea > Picea engelmannii. The sequence continues at coordinate 55,995 of ML779893.1, read as the reverse complement.
TAGGTATTTTAGAGTTTGATAACAGAACTGGCATACTTAGGGTTCACCTGACTAGAAAACTTATACACAGAAATGGTGTGAAGTTGAGAAAGTTGAAATTAGGGAATGATAAGAGGGACATCAATTCAATCTGAGTGAAAATGCAATTGGGAAAAAAGAGACAACTCTGTGTAAACAGAGGATCTGCAGCGTCAACAACTAGTTCGCAGCGCCAGTCTGCAGCGCAATCGAACTAGGATTTATGAAGGATTGGAAATACTTTCCATGTATGAGAGGGAACATATAATGACTGGTTAAAACCTGGGCCTTAGATGAATTTCAATTTTGACAAGGGTTTGGTCAATCAAAAGACAGAGGGTTTGCAGCGCCAGTCTGCAGCGCAGGGTTATAATGGACAGTTCATAGCGCAGAATTGCCAGTGGGTAATATTATTGGTTTGCAAGAGGAAGTTGTAGAATGACCCTGTGAGATAACAATCTTGATCAGTGACCAGAATTTAGAACACTAGAACTGTGGATTTTAATGGTGCAGAGAGTTGGCAGCGCATTGAACATTTAATAGTTTGTAGCTCAAGATTATAATACATAACAAATTTACCTCCTCAATCAACCATTTAAGTTGCATGAAATCGTCAAAGGAGTACCTATTATGTCTAAACTTAGGCTAGTGCTTTTTGAACTCAATTTGGACTTAAATGGAAGCATCCAATCCTTTTCAATCTACTACAGCCAGTTCCCAATGCTAGTCTGCAGCGCCAGTTTTCAAACTCCAATAGTGTGCTTCATGGAAACCGTTAGAATTGTTCCTTGACATAATCCTGAAAATCATAATGAATTGAATGTGTTGAAGACGATGAGATATCCCCTGACACGTTTTCAAAGTGAAATGATGAGATATTAGTGCATAAGGTACTTCCTGGTACGCTGCGAAGTTTTAGGTGAGTTGGCAGCAAGTAAATCTGACATCTGACTTGACCTTCAAACAGTTGGAAAATGACATAATGGAATTTTGTGTACACACCCTTGAGACAAGACATATGATGATGATGATTTTAAGACCAAGGTTGAGACCCATGCTGACCCTTATTTCCTTCATGATGATAAATAATAGCATGACACCAAGACTAAAAACAATATTATGCTTATGGAAAAATCAAAATTTGAGTTATGACATGAGATATATCCCAAATCCTAAATTCAAAGACCCTATGACTCAAAACAAGACAAAACCGAAGATTTGTTGACCCCTGCACATCGTATGTGCTAACACATTTTGACTCCTCTCAACAATTTGGGGGTCTTTCTTACCCATGTTGATGTCCTTGGTGTACTCGAAGGCATTTGATCTAGAGAAATAATGGCCAATGGCTCTGTGAACAATGGTTTGGGACTCAATGTGTCCTCGAGTTCACTTATTCTTCTTTTTAATCTGAAATTTTCTAACTCTTGCTCTGAGATGGAATGAGCAAGAGAATCTCCAGTAGTGATATGCAATTTGAGGAGTCTTGAGGGTTTGACTCTTGAAACGTCCACCTTAGAATTCCATTTATGATTTTTTTTCGTATTCTTTATGTGGACTTTTTCTATCTGCAACTTTTTATCTTCTTTATTATATTGGGAATTGTGCAGTGTCAAAGATTGCTCTTCAAAAATTGTTGGTCCCTCTTGGGCCAACTCCTCTACAATTTGTTGACTTTCAGCAATGCATAGTTCCACCCAATCTGGTATAGTGGCATTGTCTCTTTCTATATGGACTGCAATGTTTGGGATTCCCGAATTTTGTGAGTCCTACCTAATTGAGCTTCTCTTCCTTTCATGTTATGATATTGCATGTGTTCTTTCAATATTAGAATGAGTGGGGTTGTATTCATCATCTCCTCCAGTACGTCCTTCATTATTCTCTTATTTGCTTATAATTGATTATTGTTTCTTTTGTGCAAAGGAGAAACTCATATGTGTATGGGGACATAAGTAGATTGGACATTGGTTGCATCCTTTCCTCTTTGTATTGTTTTGTTTTGTTATCATTGAGTGTTTTAACTAACCTCGATGACCAAATCATCATTGCACACATTTTTATCCTTCTTCTTGGGGGTATTTGGTCATTATCATCAATTCCTTCGGTAATCCTTGTGAAAATATTACTATATCTCATGGATGTTAAATGTTCAAAGAATAGCCCTTCAGGGTCGAAACCTTTCAAGGGTTCTTCTTATTTCAAATTAAATGTGTTAAGAATTTCAAAAACTTATATTAGATGGGAAGAAATTATCATTGGTGTATTAACAATATTAAAAGGTAATGAAATGAATTGCATCTTCCTCTTTTTATCAAAAAGGATAGATCGTGTCTTGTACTGTCTACAAACCTCTGCAACAAAATACCTATCACAAACAAATGTGGGGAGAATAAAAGGACTTCCCTCATAACTATACAACCTAATGTAAGTAGGGTCTTCTTCATGTAAACAAACTCCCTTTCCTTTGAGGAAATTATCTACCTCTTGAGTTATCCTTGTTGGTGTTTCTCTAGTTAACTTGTATCTAAATTCCTTAAGAAATTTATCTTGAATAAGGAAAAAGTGGAATAGTATCTTATGCTTCCAAATAAGAGGGTAGCATAATTGTATTAGTTCATTATCAACATCCAAATTACCCCTCAAGGGAAATCCCTCAAAAACATTGCAATAAGCAATAGCTAGACTAGATATGTAGTCATGAAAAACCTTTGAGTCTTTCAATAATTGGCCAACTAGTAGGAAATGTCATACGATATTACCTCGGCCCATTTGAACATGACTTATTTTCAGAAGGAAAAATGCAAGACATATAAACTGACCTGGGAATGTGAGAAGTATATTCTCGTCTCATCAGGAATGCAAATAACCATGAAAAATCTTGATATGGCTCCGCTAATAGAGATATGTCAATGGCTGAAAGGTCAACCAAAATTTCTACTAGTGCATCCATGAAATCCTTTGAAAAATTCACCCCACCACCCTAGGAATCCATAAAAGAGTCGACACTTGGAAACTTGGGGATTTTGTTAGAAGTGGACAGTAGAATCATCCTTCTAAAAAAATTGGGAGTTAGTGGAACATGGTTCTTCCCTTCAACTTCTACTCGAATTGTTCTACTCTTTGAATCAAACCTATGAGCACACCATGAAACCATCTCCTTGAAGTGAAAATATTCAAGCATGCAACAGCCATTCACTAATCCAGTCGTCCAAATTTTGTTATTTTGCTTATGCTTAGGAATTAGACTTTGAAACCATTGATCTGTTGTTGACCAATGGAAGTCTTTATCTTGGCGAGTGAGAGATTTAACCGTATCTCCACAAAAGACTCTTTCCTCCTTCTAGTTTCCATATTTCTTATTCTTTCAATTCACTTTGATATATGTGACACTAAATTACAAAGCTCGAGTTGCTTAAAAGTTAAGTGCATGAATAAAATTTACTAAAACATCCCTTCAGCACGTACATGTTTCCTTTGAAATACGGGTAACCATAAATGGAAGTTATTTTGAAAAGCAAGTGGTTCATGGGAAAATGGGATAATTAATCCACATCAACCTCAAATCACCACCCTTTACCTTGCGAATCAGAACTCATTAATGTACCATAAGTTACCCTTGAACAATGTGCAAGGTGCATAATATCTATGAAGGATTTACTAAGTGTGAAACAAGGGTATACAGAGAGAACATTATTTTATAAGTTTAGTTGTGTGAGAGTGTGGAGGTCGAGGAGTGCGGGAATATGGAGAGTGTGGATATAAGGGTTGTGAAGGGTTCTCCACACAAGGGTTATGTGGTTTATAAATGCGGAGGAGGGAAGTGTGGGAGAGAAAGGATTGCACAGAGCAAGTGGTTGACATTAGGTTCTCCACACATGAAAGAAATTGAAAATGACTAAGTATTGACCCATGCAGAAGATAGGTAGTGCAAAGGAAAGGTTTGAGTGGAGTGTGAAGGGATAGTTTTAAAATAAAGAATCTCTGCACCACACTAGGAATCCCCGCACAACACAAGTCGTAAAAATGACTAAGTGTTGTGTACATATGGAATTTTTTACAATCATATAATGAAAATATAAGCACACGATGGACTATGGAATGAAAGCGAAAGGGCATGGAAGGGTTCTATAGATGTCTAAACTTGGAAATCAAAGGTGATACATGAAAATGGATCAACATATCAGCTCCAACTGCAGGACAGTGACCTCATGTGGGTTATTGCGAACACAAAAGGCCTTAGTCAATTTGGCATGGAATTGAAGAGGTATTTACACATGGTCACTATACACAGAAATGATACTGAGTGGACTATAATACATTTGTTTGGTAAATAGATAATATCAGGAGAAGAAATGTTTCAAATGTTTCCCATTGACAAGCAGTTTTAAAACTTGGTCATCCATTCCTTTTAACAAGTAAGAGTTGAAACCACAAATATTTTTAATCTGGTAAGGTCCAATCCATAGAGCATCAAAATTTGAGTGCAATGAAGGTTTTTCTTTGGCCTTATTCCATAATAAGTCAAACTGGTCTTTGCTTTAGTCTCTCTACAATGTTATTATCTCCTCAACCCTCCTGATCATACTATGGAACAACCAATGGATAGTGAAAAAGTGAACCCTTTTCCCCCATTCTCTTAGGTTTTTGATAACTAGAACTAGAGTTAGGTTTAGGGTTTTGAAACCCTCTTGGAACCTCCATGATGCTTCAATAATTCTCTAGTGGATTCCCACAGATTACTAACTCTCTATATTCTAATTATGGTGATCTGTAAATTATAGGCCTATGGCCCATCCATCTCATCAACACAAATCCTCTGCAATTTGAATGAGCTCTATTCAGATTTCTTATTCTCTTGCAGGCTTGAAAGGCTCTATTTCGATTTTGGTTACACTACTCAACTTGTTGGCTTTGCAATGCCAAAAAAATGTCCAATGAGCAATTTCATTGCCTCTATGAGGTGCCAACCAGATAGCCCAATATGCTACAATGAAACATTTCAACACAAAGCTTCAATAAGAACAGATCTGTTATTTTAAAATGGTATACATTTGGGTGTCTACAAATGGATATGGTTGGAAATTGAATCTACCTTTCCAATGTACCTACACAATAGTTAGTCAATTGTAGATATTCCATTCAACATATATTTATATCTCTATATATCCTATGTGCACATGCCTACATAGTGGTCTTCCCATTCAACTTTCATTTGTATACCAGCAAGGGACATTGCAAGTGGTATCAACAAACATTGTGGAGAATGTAATGCTCATCTCAACAAGAGGTCAAATGGGCATTCAAGTAAATACACCAATAATTAAATTGAATGGTAAATCAAGTTGTGACGGTGATTTGTTTACGGGGATACAATGCCTTTGGGAAATATGCATGCAACAAATATGTTGATACATTAATTAAATCATGGTGTTCAAGCTTGTGATATGGTCAAAACATAGATGAGTTGTGTTTGTAGTTTTCCTAATGAGTCAATGTGAGGGAAATGAACACTGCAGTTCCCAAAGAATGATTATAGTGGCTATTTAAGATAACCCACATTCATGAAAACAATTTTGGTGTGGAGTTCCACTCACATAATAATCAACACACTTTCCAATAAAAGACAGATGAGTAGGTGTCTATGATTTGGCAAGGGAAAGCATTACATTGACCAGATAATTAGGAAATGATATGTGGGTAATGTTCCTAAGACCTAACACATTTACACAACACTCACACATCTATTAAATATTATACAGAGATCTCAATGCTCACATGCTTGAGGGAACTGGTCTTAAGATGATTTTTCCCATGTCTAACAAGGTGTACCCTAAGTTTCATTGAAAGGGTTGCAAAGTAGGTTACCCCAACAAAAAAACCATCAAATAAATGGATTGTGGGAGTCCATATGAATTCAAAATGTGGAAATTATCTTTAATTATCATGCCAACAATTAAAACAAGGTGGTTAGAGCTATTGTAGGTGACCCAACAACATTGATCTATAAACTACCATGAATATTCCATTGGAACAATTTGTCACAACATATCTTACAATATTCTAAAATCATTTATTATATAATTTATTACCTTAGATATTAGATTTAATATTACTAGTATAGTGCTCACAAATATGGAAATAACTAAAACCAAAATGAAAGAAGCAAGAAAATGAACATAGCATCCACAAAAATGAACACAATATGTGGTCTGGGAAACTGTATATTTTAACCTTGTACAATATTTGCTGCAAATAGATTTTCAGTAAAAGAACAGAAAAGATACAATGGCAAATACAAACATTACACAGATATTTTTCCCCTGGAAACCCAAACCGGGAAAACCAACATATTCTATATTCATTCATAGTGATACAGTGTTTACAATACATTTTACATATAAGAGCCAACGACAGCCAAAACCCTAACCCAATGATCTGGATTAGTCAAAAACCCTAATTCCTTAACCGGAAATAGAAAACCATCAGCAAAAAACCATGTGCCGAAAAACCGCCCAACAATGGACAAAAAAATCGAGGCAACACGAAAAATGAGGCAAAAATGCGACATGTTTCCCGAGGCAAACCCCCCTACGCGCTCGACGCAATGCAGACACTACTACTCATGCAAAGAATATAACACATACCCAATAGAAACCCAATATGGGAGAAAACCCAACAAGAAGGTGAGGCTTGTGTCCTACTCTCTGTTTCTCAGTTATGAAATGCAAGTACAAAGAAAGGGGCACTCACTATGGAGTTTCCATGGAAATCATGCCATGAATGGCTACTACAGAATCTTCTACCTCCTTTATTATGCTTCAATATCTCACTCCTATATGCTTTTCTCAACTATGGAACAATAACAATATCAAAGTAATGTAACCCCTTCCTTTCCTAGCGACCCGATATTTAACATAGCCTAATAGTTGTCTAGGGTGAAAGTTAGGGTTTTTGCATGCCTCAACCCTCAATTAGTGTTAGGGTTTTGGACCCTCTAGAATATTCTTGAAATTCCATACATGACTAGCCCCAGATGCATGAGTAATGGGGGATGACGTAGCATCCACTTGGTACCATGGTGGTTAATAGAGTAGGTCAACTTGCATGAGACATAACTTCCACATACGAACTCTGTTTGAGGTGATTTTTGCATCGTTGGAAAGCTTACGGTGTGTATAACAACATACAGGGTGTAGACCTAAGCACATAAAATTTTGACCCCAAATCACCAAAATGGGACCTACCCCTAAAATGGTCCCTGCAAGCCAATTCTTCCAATTTTTCCTCCTAGAAAGTATCAAGATAGATGAAAAATTATATATTGATCCATTATATATCACACCTCCCCCCTCTATATCACACCTCTCCCTTTAGGGAGGAATTTGGTCCCCAAAATATTTTACTAAAAGAGGTGATGAAATTTTGTCACTACCATCTCCCTAGAGTACCAATTTTCCTTGCCTGGAAGTTTCCCTTTGAACCCTATCTACCATATCTCATGTTACCCCTATCTGTAAGTTTTAGACTTCTGCAAAACGATATCTTCTACCAACTTTGCTTGAGATTCTAGTGTTCAATCCTTTATGGTAGGACCTACTCCTTAGTTTCCTAATACAACATGGAAGGCTCATAGAGTTTCACATTTTACACATTCACTACTAAGTAAATGTGCCTATATGGGGGCAGACTGAGTCTGTAGGCATTATCAACCACCTACTCCAATACTTCAAAAGGACCATACAGCAGAGCCTTGATCTTCTCACTAGGACCTTGTAGCCTTTCTTTGTTCATGATATGCAACCAAACTCTCTCTCCCACCTTGAATTTTTTCTTAATTATCTACTAATCATATAAGGCCTTGTACTTTTCCCCTGACTTCTTCAATGTCTCATGTACTTGCAAATGGATCTACCTAATCTTTTCGACAAATTTGTATGCTTTCAATGCATCTCCTGTGATATCTTCCATCATTCCTCCTTGTTGTCCATATACAACATCCAAGGGTGATGGTGGAAACTACCCAAAACAAGTTTCAAAAGGGGACTTACCGATAGAAGTGTGGACTGATCTATTATAAGACTATTGAATATAAATTGAATTTTCATTCTAGATCTTTAGATGCTTCTAATTGTAACCCCTCAAAAGTTGAACCAATGTATTATTTATGTTGGACGAGAATTTTTGGGAATACAATTTTGATAAAAATCCTAAGTATAGAAGAAGTGCGCAGAGGAAGAAGGAAGACTAGGGAGTGTGCAGTTGAGGCACATCCAGAAGTACAACACGTAGTAAGAGAAGAATAAAGCAGAGAGAAGAAAAAAGAAAAGAGAAGAATAAAGCAGGAGAAAAAAGTGGGCGAAAAGAAAGGATGACAGCCCGACATGCTAAGGATAGAAGGACACGCAAAAGAAGGAAGAACAACACTTAGAGTGCAAAAGCAACATGCAGACGGAAAAGCAGGTGAGAGCATCCCGAACAGTCAATTAACTGGAATAGTCATGCATTGTAATAGGGTTTTAGGATGAACAAATTAGGGTTTTAAGCCCTAGAGTGTATGTATAAATATGTAATGGGTTGGGAGAATAGGCGTTCCTAATTGTTGGGTTCTCTGCTAGTTATTGTTATGGTCTGTAGAAGATAGAAATCTATTTCTTAATGCTAAGGAGATAATAAAGAGAGAGAGAGGATTGCACTGCAGAGCGGCTAGGTTAGGAGAAAGGAAAGATAACCATGATATATCTTTGTAAGTGCAGTGCACAAGCCTAAAGAAATTACCAAACACATAATAAAGAAGCCAGTCATTGTGGATGTAGCCTAGAGTTGGGTGAACCACGTTAACTCTTGTGTTGAATGTCTTTTATATGATTGTTCATCGATTCTGTTTGAATGTTTATTAGATTAGATTTGTCTTATGTATAATTATTGTGCAATAATCATGAACAACAATGGGTTATGTGGTAATATGGAATATAACGATAGTATGAATTTGAAATCACTAAGTAGCCAATAAAGAACAAAGACAAAACGACGCGCACTGAACCAATAAGTAAGAATGAACAGATTGGTCACTTCCCATTCCCTCACTACTACATAAACCTGGTTCTTGCAGTCCCAATAGATACCTCGGTTGAGACTTCATATACACATGCAAGTGATGCCGAAAGGACCTGTGTCTAGAGGATTTTGTTGGTCAAGGATAACTCGAACCTAAGGTCTTACAACCGTGCACAACGCCAACAAATGGTTCTTTTGTTGGGACCCAGAATTTTCTATTGAGGGAATATTTTAGAGGTTGACTAAGAAAGAGATCTCATAATGGTTGGAAATGAAGGAACGAGAGTTTGCTTGACAAGAAAACAAAAACCCTCAGATGAGTGACAAGTAATGGATGCAAAGTTATGTGTATACATAACTGCATGAAATTTTCTTTGGTGAATTTCCAATTATTCTGACGGAGTGGCTAGAAATATTAGTGAAGAATACTGGAAGGTACTGAACTGCAGCGCCGAGGAATTGGACTCCTGAGTTGGTAAGACAATTGAATATTGTAAGTAATCCAATTGCTCGTGCAGTTGATTTATGGTTGGATGGAATACTGTGAGGATACATTATAGAGTTTGCAGTAGATTATACCCAATCATACAATGTTGCAGAAAGGGAATTTTTCAAAGGTCCGCGTAGAAGGTTCATGAAATCATTGGGTACGTGGATAAAGATGTTGTTATGTGACACGTGCGTGATGACAATGCAATCTGACTGCTAAGGGGCTTCGCGCACATAGGGGAACTGGGGGATTACAGGAGGATAGTTTGAGAATAGGAGAGAATGAAGGAAATGATGAAGAAAGAAGGGAGGGACTGAGGATGTAGAGGACTGAATAGGGTATACCAGAGGAAGACGATGATTTTGGAGTATTGTGTGGAGGAAGGGTACAAGAGATGAAATAATGGGGTTGAGAAAGGAGATCTGTGCAGTGAGAAAAAGGGGAGAGAACCTTGCGCAACAATCCAAATTGTGGAAATACCACATATTGAAGGAGAAGAAGAGGAGTTTGAGTCCAGTCCAGTAATAGAAGAACCGTTAAGTCCTACTCAGACTGGGTCTTGTTTCGAATCCACGACCCCGTGTGCATCACCATAGTAAGAGACAACATTTGAAGACTTATCAAAAGCACTTATAGTTAGCCAGGGAGGACAAAGTAGTAGCAATCAGAGCAATGGAAGTAGTGCACAGAGTCAGAGTCAAGCAACATCACCAAGAAGAGGGACTACACAAAGCAACATGGCAGGGGCAGACAACACCCTTAGACTGCATAATTTCCAGGGAGTTGGGTCAGAGGACCTAGAACAACATTTGTTTGTCTACGAGAAAATGTGTGCCGCAAAGAATGTACAGGATGAGGCTGTGAAGATTGTGCAGTTAGCCACAATGTTTCGAGGCTGTGCGTTAGTCTAGTACATGAAGTTGCAGAGTACCACACCTACAGGGCATGCCAGGACTTTAGCAAAGATAAGGCAAGCGATGTTGGAAGAGTTCAAGAAGACAAAGTCTGAGTCGTAGTATATTACAGAATCGAAAGAGATTAAACAGGTGCAAATAGAGTCAGTATGGGACTTCGATCAAAGGTTCAAGGATCTGATGGGTAGACTGACTTTCCATATCCCCGATCAACAACATCAAGAATGGTTTATTGTAGGACTTCTACCACACATTCGTAGGCTGTTAATTCAACAAACGATTGTGTCGCAGCCCAATGCGCTATAAATTGTAATGAAATTGGAATCATCCCCGTTAGGAGACAATGGAGGAATGGCACAAGTTCAGATGCAATTGGCTAATTTGACAATTCAACTGGCATAACTTACAAAATGAAAGGAGAAACATGACCAGGTTTGGTGTACCAAGTGTAGGACTGAAGGCCATCACAAGGAAGAATGCCCAACATTCACATTCACGTAGTATTTGGCGACTAGAGCACCAAATCCACTACCAGGAGGGGGATATTGCGAGATATGTAAAAAAATGGGGACATCATCCAACTGAATGTCCATTACTACAGAAGTATCAGAGAACACCAAGGAACTTGTTTTGTAATTTTTGCAAGTTCGTTGGACATGAAGAGAAGGATTGTCGTGCGTTCGACTTGATGAGGGAGCGCACTTTAGATATGTACAGGATTCAGAAGGAGAATGTTGCAACAAAAGGGGGTGGTCCACAATATAATAATCAAAGAGTCTTTCATCCAGGGAACGGAGGAAACTTTGGTAGAGGATGAGGCAAAGGGAATTTTGGTAGAGGAGGAAGAGGACCGATTATACGTTACAATTATAATTCACCATGACACTTGGCTCCCAACTACCTGAATCCGTGTACAACGTGCACATACTGTAGAGCACTAGACCATGCGACAAAATATTGTCTTCAAATAGTTGCGAAATGGCAGGGAAGAGGAAATTAGAACCGAAATCCAAATCAAAATGTACCGAAAATATCAGTTGAAAGACGCAACGAAGGACCAAGAATAACAATTGTTACACGTGGAGGAACTAGAAAAAGAGCTGATGTGACGAATGGAGGGAAGCAGAATGAGCTATGGGTAAGGAAGTCAACAAAACCCATGCCAACCTTTGATCGTCAACAAGAAAAAGAGACATATCATAGGGCAAGAAAAGAAGTACTTGGACAGGATTGGGGAGCATCAACATCATCTGTGCCTCATGTAGGAGATCACGTTGTGCCAAAGAAACCAACTAAAAAAGTAAGCACGCTAACAAAATTCCCGAGGATTTGTGTAGATCTAATTAAAGATGAAATTGTGTTGAGTACACTCTATGAAATGATTGATCATTGCACACGAGGAAGGGAAACTCCCATTGCACAAAGGGTGGTGAAACCGGTATTGCACAGGAAGAGGACAAACAAAGAATTCAGATTCAATGCGCAAATTGGGGTGTGTGACATGGATAATGTTATCTTGAACTTGGGGTCTGATGTGAATGTTTTACCTAAGAATACATGGGAGATGATGGGAAAACCAAGCTAGTATGGTCTCTTGGTCAGTTAAGGCTCGTGAACCAACACAAAATAGTATCGATTGGGCATTTGACATGAGTACCTGTGAACATAAATGGGGTGCAAGATTGTGGATGACAGTCAACCATATCCAACATTGATGGGATTGGAAAGGGATTATGATAACCAGGGGATCATTAACTTGAAAAGGAGGGAGATTATATTTGAATTTGGAGATTTGAAAGTTACTGGACCCTTGGACCCATCAGAGGGGAAGAGATACATAGAGTCAGCCATAGGAAATGACATTGACAACTTATATAACATGACTGCACGAATGGATGATTATGTAAACCCTACTCCATATGGTATGCTAAGTTGGAGAAGTATCGATTCTTGTGCATCAGATTCTAAAGAAGGTCTAGAGAATTGGAAACAGAGAATGCATGAAGTCTCAACTAGACGATGTGCACGCATAACCCGATCCTTGCACTGGATTGGAACAAAATTATGTGATCCACCCAGGTATGATGGATTGAATGAAATAAGTTTGTTTGTAAAGGCATTTGAGTTGCAGGTACCCGAACAACAAAGGTTGTTGGCACTAGATGTTGTCCTAAAAGCGACTCCATCTAGATGGTGGACTGCAAAGAAAGAAGGAGTGAAAAAATGGCTACAATGCAGAAGACTAATACAATTAAGGTTTGGTGTCAAGGGAGAAAATATTGTGCAGGAGTATATAGGAGAGATTGATCCAATAGGTCATGTTGAGCAGTGCAAAACTTTATGGAGTTCAGTACCGGAAAAAAAAATGGCTGCACGGATTTATACATACCCTAGACACAATTCCGAAGAGCTGGTATTTGGAATTGGAAATGCGCAGAGAGACAACAAGATGGGAAGATTTGGCTTAGAGGTTCAAAGCCACATTTACATTTGAACATGAATCTCCATCAATAGATGCAGCGCTATAGACTATTCAAACTAATATCTTCTTAGAAGAAGATAAAGATTCCGCTAAGACCAGGAGCTAATCCAGTATGACGGAGACGTTACAGGGTAAATCTGAAGTACAAGGAAAAGGTGAAAGTTGAAATAGAAAATATGTTGGATGGAAGAATCATCAAACCGATATAAGAATCTCAGTGGATTAGTCCAATGGTAGTGTAAGGCAAGAAGACATGAGGAATTAGGATATGCGTGGATCTGAGAAAGTTGAATGACACATGTTTACATGACCCGTTCCCCCACACCATTCACAGATGAGGTACTGGAGTGATCCACGTGGATATCGGTGGCCACCCACCTATTCCAACTGGCTCAAAACAATCTTCTGGCAATTTACTATTTTTAGCAGTTTTTTCAGTTCCTAAACTTTCGGGGCCATTTTGAGGGTCTAAATGAAGCTTTTTCGGGTTTGATCACCTGAATGACAATTAAAGGCTCTCATTGAGCCCCTAAAATAAATCTCCTCGATGATACCTTTCCAACGAGCTATCGAGCGCCCAAAACAAAGATCATATGCCAAAGTTACGCCCCTCGGAAGTTGATACACCAAACTACCCAAAACGAGGTCCACAAAACTGTTGGTTTTTCATCTTCTGGGGTTAGGGTTTTGAATTTTATTTATCTTAAAAGGGATTTTAGAGCCTCATTGTAATCATCTTCTTGTGAATGTGAGTAGTCGTCACATCTCTTCTCAAAGATAAGCTGCCACCATTCTAGTGAGTCTTTCGCTCTGTATTTTTATAGTCTCTATACATTTATTTCATTAATAGAAATAATGTATTACTGTATTTCTTTGTTTCTGGCAATATTGATGTGTATTTCATTGTAATATCTTTTCTTTCATTTCATTCTAAAAAATAATCCGGATCATGGAGAACGTAGGAGGCCAAGAGACTTACTCTTTTACAAATGGATTCTCGGGGTACCATTAGATAAAAATTGTGCAAGAGGACTGACACAAGACTACTTTTGCGACAAAGTGGGGGAGTTATCAGTATGCAGTAATGCCCTTTGGACTGAAGAATTCCCATAGAGCTACTATGATTGTCCACGAGTTATTGGAGTGCTACAATGTGGCTAAGGAAGAGTGTGATGAAGAAGATCCCAAAAATGTACAAGTACTTGAGACAAAAGGAGAATGGTCAATAGAAAGGCCAAAGCTTGAATCCATCGTCTACACCTAGCCAATAAAGACACAGAAGGTAAACATTGGGATGACAAAGAATCTAAAGTTTGCACAGATAGGGGATTACTGGAGCAATGAGACAGTCGAGAAGATTGCAGATTTGTTGCGTGAATATCAAGACCTATTCCCAACGACATTTTCAGAGATGAAGGGGATAGCAGGGGACTTAGGTGAGATGAAGATTCCACTGAGACCAAGATCTAAGATAGTATGACAAAGACCTTACAGGTTAAATCTGAAGTACAAGAAAAAGGTGAAAGTTGAAATAGACAGTATGTTGGATGCAGGAATCATCGAACTAATAGAAGAATCTGAGTGGATCAGTCAAATGGTAGTGCAAGACAAGAAGATAGGAGGAATCAAGATCTGCGTGGATCTGAGAAAGTTGAATGACATGTGTTTACATGATCCATTCCCAACACCATTCACAGATGAGGTACTGGAGAATGTAGGAGGCCAAGAGACTTACTCTTTTACAGATGGATTCTCGAGGTACCATCGGATAAAAATTGCGTAGGAGGATCGACACAAGACTACTTTCACGACATAGTGGGGGAGTTATCAGTATACAGTAATTCCCTTTGGAATGAAGAATGCCACTGCAGTTTTCTCCAGATTAGTGGTTGCAACATTCAAGGAATTTATTCATAAGTTCCTTGAAGTGTACTTGGATGATTGTACTATGTTTAGTCTGTTGAAGGATCATATAGAAGTCCTTAGGCTAATGTTGGATCGGTGTAGATAGTGTCAGATTTCGTTGAACTTGAAGAAATGTGTTTTTTGCACATCGTTTGGAATTCTGTTAGGACATGTAGTTTGCAAGCATGGATTATTGGTATATCCAACCAAGATTGCAGTGATTCTGGATTTAGAATCACCGACATCAATCAGACTACTCAGGGCAACTCTAGGTCATACAGGTATTATAGGAAATTTATCAAAGGATATGCGTAGGTCATAGCACCAATGGAAAAGTTACTGAATAAGGAAGCAAAGTTCCAATGGAACGAGGAATGTCAGAAGGGTTTGGACACCTTAAAGAAAAACTAGTGACCGCACCGATTTTGATCTTTCCAGATTGGAACAAGGAGTTCCATGTACATGTAGATGCATCATCCATAGTGTTGGGTGTAGTACTATCCCAAACAGGGGAGGGAGACATAGATCACCCAATTGATTTTGCAAGCAGGACGTCATCCATAGTAGAGAAGAATTATACTACCACAGAACGAGAAGGATTGACAATGGTCTATGCACTCTAGAAGTTTAGACATTATTTATTGGGGTCTCACTTTAAGATGTATACAAACCATTATGTATTAAAATACTCAGTGAACAAGCCAGTGTTGGCGGGGGAGAATATGTAGATGGCTACTATCGTTTCAGGAATATGATTTTGAGGTTGTAACGAAACCATAAGCCATATAATCTATCGCACATACTATCATGAGAAGATGCAGGGAGTTTAGATGACAACTTCTCAGATACACAACTATTTGCAGTAAAGATGGTGGATGTTTACTTCTCGAACATCATGCAATTTATAAGTACAGGTATGGCTCAATCAGACATGATAATTGCGTAGAAGAAATAACTAGTAGTAAAAGCAACAAATTATTAGTTGATTGTAGGGAATTTATACAAGTTGGGTGCATGGAATATTGAGACGATGTGTGGTGGAACACGAAAGACCGATGATAATTGATGAAGCACATGATGGGATTACATGAGGACATTATGCAAGGAGAGAAATTGCACAACATATTTTGTGTGCAGGGCTTTGGTGGCCCACACTTCACAAATATGCTGAGGAATACTGTCAGTCATGTGACGTATGTCAAAGAGTGGGAAAGCCATCTAGGAGGAATGAAATGCCTCTAAATCCACAAGTTACGTTGCAAGCATTTGGTAAATGGGCCATAGAATTTGTGGGGCCGGTAAACCCACAAGGGGCAAGGTACATAATCACTGTGACGAAGTATTTGACAAGATGGGAAGAAGCAGCCCCAATTATAGACTGCACCGCGGAGACTGCTGCACGATTTTTGTTTGAGAATGTAGTCACATGATTTGGATGTCCACGCATCTTCCTCAGTGAACAAGGAACACACTTTCTGAATAAGACAATTGCAACATTGAATGAGGAGTTTCAAATTCATCATCAAAAGAGTACCCCATATCATCCTCGGGCCAATGGGATAGTGGATGCTTTTAGTAAAATCTTGGAGAATTCTTTAACCAAAATATGCAACACAGGGAGAGATGATTGGGACTTAAGAGCTCCTGCAGTATTATGGGCCTACAAGACAACAAGCAAAAAGTTGTCAGGACATACACCTTTCAGATTCGTCTATGGGCAAGAGGCAGTGATGCCAATGGAGTTTATTCTACCTAGTCTGTGCATTGCAACAATCACTAATTTTTCAGTCTCTAGCATAGTAGAGGAGAGACTATCACAATTAGTACAACTTGAGGAAGATCGGTTTGTCGCAGATTTCCATCAGTAAGTTCAGAAGGCAAGAGAGAAGGCATGGCATACTCGACACATTGAACATAAAATGTTTCAAGCAGGAGATTTGGTATTACTCTACAATAGCAAGTTCATGCAACATCCAGGAAAGTTTAGAATGCACTAGTTAGGACCCTATGTGATTCAACATGTAACAGAGATAGGTGTTGCGCAGTTGGAAACCCTGAATGGAGAAGTCCTTGGAGGAATGGTGAATGGAAGTCGACTGAAACTCTATAAAGATGACCGACAATCTACACATTAATCTGGGTTGTGCCATAACACATGTATCATAGTAATTGTACTATAGTAGGAAGATAAAACACAAAAAAACATATAAAAGTAGAAAAGGGAAGAAAAACAAATAAAAAGTGGATATAGAAAAATAAAAATAAAAAGAGTACTAAGTCATAAGAACTTGCGCAGAGTGAATGAATATCGTGCATCAGGATGGAACAATGCCAATTGAAAAAATAATGCATAGAAGAAAAAGATCGCGAAGCAAATAGATGCAAAAGCAAGAAAAATTGCACAGTTTGGCATTAACAAGACCGTTGGAAGCATTAAAGCACAAAAATGACGTCGATAATATGGTAATGACAAGTCATAAAGACGTTTTATAATATTAAATGGTAAAAGCCACCATAAATCACAACAAATTGGCAGTACGAGGGAAAAATCACACAACAGATTTGGTAATAAAGCTACATTTATTTAGCCACTCATCAACCCTGTTGGCAGATTGGACAAGTGAGTTAAGGCGTGAAGAGACATGCACAGTTGGCAAGGAGGCACAAAAAATGTGAAAGGTCGTTAAGCATAAATCATTGTGACTAAGAGTTGCATGTAAGAGAGAGCAAACCAGAGCAACTCAGAGTGAATCAAATTCACACCACAACTACCACAAAACAACCATAGAGCCAGTAAATGAACCTGTCGCACAAAACAATGGCTCCACCGAAAGTTGGAGCGCCATCAACAGTGGCACGAAGAAAATCAAAATGAGCAACAGATGCACTAGAGGTCGAGGAAGTTCCCGAAGCTTTGACTTCACAGGAAAGCTTCCACAAGGATTATATTCCACCAAGGAAAGACAATGCACCTTACGTCAAAGCACCAACCGATGGGAAATACCCACTGACAACAACACCAAACCCACCTAGTGTTAGTATTGAAGGAGACATGCTCGACAAAGTGGTTGCCCTCAAGTTTGTGGATCATGACATCACAGACGAACAAAAGTTTCCCGAGTTGGCTAGGGAAAAATATTTGTGCATTAGGAGTGTATAGGGCACATGAGAGATATTGCTAGAAACACATATGTGGGCAACAACACTCAAGAAGTCGGGCATACTGAACCTATTGGAGGTTCCACATTTCGGGCGAAGTTTGGAAATCAATGCCTTCGTGAAGCTACTGCTTAGCTACGTCCATGGAGGGACATTGTGGCTTGAACCACCAGTGCAATTGACACTACATTGATTGTGTGGATCAGAAGGCTACCCAAAGCAGGCGAGGATCTGACCCTTTTGTTCAACAAGACATGAGAGATAGCCCTATTAGAATCAATGAAGGAAAAATTCCACACATTTAGGTGGAAATGGGGATTGAACGTCACAAACATCAATGACAACAGTGTTCGGTTTGCAACGCAGGTGTTGGCTTGCAAATTGTTGCGCAAGTGCCGAAAGGATGAAGTATCGACTGCAGTGATCGCAACCGCAAAAAAATGCTTGGAAGGGGTCCAAATGAATTGGGCTACCTTCTTGGTGAACCAATTTTTGCAAGATTGTATCGAGGCCTAGGAGAAGGGTACATAATTTTACTATGCATGGCTGTTGATTTTGATTGCATTGGTCGGATTGAAGGAACCAGGCTATTATCAACACATGGGGACATCCGACAGAGGTAATATGGTCGAAAGGCATGCCAACTTATGGCATACAACAAACAAAAGGAGGCAACATTTCTATAATGTCACATTCTTTGTATACTTTGATAATGTCAGGTATCTAATCGAACATACGTCGTGCATCTCAGACGAAACAGTGGAAACCTATAAGGATATCACGTGTTTTAAAGCAGGCATGCACCACATGTACTTACAAGCAAAGAAGGACGCTGAAGTGTTTGGTTTGCAACACAGGTGTTGGCCTGCAAATTGTTGCGCAAGTGTCAAAAAGATGAAGTACCGACTGCGGTGATCGCAACTACAAAAAAGTGCTTGAAGGGGTCCAAATGAACTGGGCTACCTTCTTGGTGAACCATTTTTTGCAAGATTGTATTAAGGCCCAGGAGAAGGGTACATAATTTCACTATGCATGGTTGTTGATTTTGATTGTGTTGGTCAGATGGAAGGAACCAGGCTACTATCAACACATGGGGACATCTGACAGAGGTAATATGGCCGGGCGATATTGCAATTTATGGCATACGACGAACAAAAGGACGCAACAAGACAATAATGTCACATTTTTTTGTATAGTTTGATAACATCAAGTATCTAATTGAACATACACCACACATCCCAGATGAAACAGTGGAAACCGATAAGGATATCGTGTGTTTGAAAGCAGGCATGCACCACATGTACGTGCAAGCAAAGAAGGACCTTGCGTGCCAATGGCTGCCAACCAAATATAGGTTGACAACAAAGGATGTATGTTTGATTGTGAATGATTGGGAAGATGGGTGGAAAATCCCAACAGAGAAAACGGGGCACCCAGAAGATGCAGAAGAACATGATAAGAGTGATGGAGAACTAGATGAAGGATAGGGGAATGATCGGAATAATGGCGCAAGTGATATACATGGGCCATCAATAATAGAGGCACAACAGAGAGTCCCCATGGCATGCATCAAACACATAGATAAGGGGAAGGAGCCAACAAGAGGGCCGTGCAAGAAGACTAAAGTGAAAAAGGAACCCCCAATTTATACTTTAACCAATAACGATATGGACATGATCGACTACCATGTATGGGATGCCATGGAGGAAGTCATCAAGGAAGCGACAAGAAAACAGGCATAGCAACACCAGAAGGTGCAGGACCAGTTGATAACACTACAAAACTCTTAGAAGCAACCAACATAACAAAAGAGCGCAGGACAGAGGTAGGAACATCCCCAACTCTGGTTGAAGAAGCAGAGACTGTGCGTCCAGCCTTAACCAAGCTAGCAGCTGGACACACAACACTACAAATTGAGGTAGATGCAATTGAGTTCCCAACGACAAAATTACAATAACTTGTGAAGGCAATCAACTATTTGAACATTGTGGTGTCATGGATGCTGACCCACATACTATAAAGCCTGCAAATGGGCATGTTACATGAGCTTAGGATGTGAGGAGAAGAAGCACACCAACAACTGACCAAAGTACATGAGGAAAAATCTCTCTTACATCAACAATATGAAACTGTTTTCTAGCAAAAGAGCATAGTTGAAGGGAAAGTGGAGGAAGTAAGGAAGGAAAAGAATGAGGATGAGGAAAGGGCCAGGAAAGCATTAAAGGAAAAGGACAAAACAAAGAGCATGGCGCATAAGACACAAGATAAGTGTCGATAATAGTCGAGGCTACTACAGAAGAACATGTATTGAAGATTGGCGAAGTCATCAAGGTCTTCTGAGGGAAGATCGAGGACATACAGTTGAAAAGGACACTAGGCACACCACCAGAAGTCTGAGAAGGTAGAGAGAGAATGGCGATGACAACAGTCGCCAATATCAAGAAGATAGAAGAAGAGTGCGCAAAACTCTGTGAGGAGAGCGCACAAATCTGGACAAACTTAGAGGAATATCCAAAGATGAAGGTTGTGAAGGCCAAATTAAGAGAAGCACATGAAAAGGCCCAACAAGCTTCAAAGAGAATCAATACACTTCCACCAACTGAATGAATGACAACCATTTTGGCACAGAGGCAGTCATACATGGAAGTGGAACAAATGAGGGATCAACATAAGATCCTTTAGCAATGCTTAGGACCGTTGCAGGAAGAACCAGTAAGGGTGATCGGTGAACTGGCCACTGCACAAGGCAAGGTGAAACAAGCAACCCACAAGGCAAAATAAAAATTGATAGTCTTGACTGCACAGGGGGTCAAAGAGATTGTGGAAATATAGAAAACAATAATAAAGGAAGTTGCGATAGTGAAGGAAGCCTCCAAGAAGTTCATCCAGGAGAGGAGAAGCGCAAAATAGGTATAAGTGGCTCGAGACGAGCCACATGTGAGTGTTGGGGGCCTATTGGACAGGCAGTTTTGGGGATACAATTTTGATAAAAATCCTAAGTTTAGAAGAAGTGCGCAACAAAGGTGCGCAGAGGAAGAAGGAATACTAGGGAGTGCACAGTTGAGGTGCATCCAGAAGTACAACGTGCAGTAAGAGAAGAATAAGGCAGGAGAATAAAGCGGGCGAAAAGGAAGGATGACAACCCGACGTGCTAAAGATAGAAGGACGCGCAAAAGCAGGAAGAACAACACTCAGAGTGAAAAAGCAACATGCAGACAAAAAAGGAGGTGAAAGCATCTCGAACAACCAGTTCTTTATCCCTAATGCATCCTCTGCCTAAATTTGGATGACAGTTTCCTTTTCTAACTATGTTAAATGAGCCTCCTTTGCATATACTCACTAGTTTCAATCACAAATAGGGTGAGTACTCGTTTATTCCCTTAAGGAAAGGTGTGAGTGCATTCTCAAGTGAGTAAAAAATACAAAATCACAAAAATTACGTGCTCCCATGTAGAGTTTATGGGGAAATTAGTTTCATAACCTCCCAATTCCAGTAAGAAATAATCTTAACCATCTTGAATTGGTATAAATTAGACCTCAAAGGAGGAAAATTTTGACACAACTCCCATGATATCAGAGTTATCATTCAATCCCAAGCACTCAGAGCAATTTCCCCATGGTTTTATGACCAAAATCTCCATGAGTTTTTGATGCTCAACATCTTCCATCTCCCACTCTCTAGGAAAGAGATCTAAGGAATCCTTGTCTTTTTCTTCTTCGAGCAAAACAAAACATTGGAGATCAAGAAGTCCTAAGTGGCCCAGGGCAGGAGGAATCATGATAGCGGTTACAAATGGCGTTGACAATAGAAGTCATGTATACTTCATTTGTATTGTTGATTTTATTTATAAAACAAAGATCTCTCTTATTCCCCCCCCAAGATATTATCTACTTTCATTCATATGTTTAATTTTCAATTTCTAGTGTTGGTGTTGACTGTCCTGACCATAGTTAGTTAGTTAGTTATTGCATAATTCGGTTATATCTACCATATTGGTTCGAGGAAGGTCTTATTATTTGTTTGTAGGTTGAGAAACCCATGGAGGAGCAAGAAGATTGGATCGAAGACAACCCAACAATTTCGTCTCCAACTGCTCGATCATCAAGTAAGTCTTCTAACTACCTCGACAATTATTTCCAAATATATTGTTGGATAAACTAGGAGAAAGTAAGGGTGTCATCTTTGTTTTTCGATATGTTGTGATTTCACCCTAGTCATAGGTTAGAGTTTTCTCTTCCATAACACTTGGTGGTATTTTGACTTGAGATCTAGCTTGGTGAAGTACTTGGCATGCTACAATTGATCTAATAAATCATCGTTCATAAGTAGAGGGTGCCTATTCTTGAGGGTAATCTTATTCAAATCTTTGTAGTTGATACACATTTCCATGTCCCATCCTTCTTGGGTACTATGATGATAGGTGACCCATAACGTGAGGTGCTTGGTCAAATTACTCCTTGCTCCAATAATTGTTGCAATTATTTCACTTCATCTACTTCTAGGATGAAATATCTGTACAACCCAATATTGGGTAATGGGGAGTTAGACAAAAACTGTATTGTTTAGCACATACTTATACTGGGAGGGGGGTGAATCAATAGAGAGCAATTTTTTTTACTTCTTCAAACATTCATCAACCATAAGAAAACAATCACATATGAGATCTATTAACTGTAGAACATGGAACATGAGATTTACGTGGAAACCCTTTCAGGAGAAAACCACAAAAATTCTCTAAATAATTCTTTATAGGCACCAACCTATTGTTACAAATATTTGTAGGCACCAACCTATTGTCACAAATATTTGTAGGCACCAACCTACTGCAGACGCCAATCCCCATTGTGACAAACCTTGGTAAGCACTAATGTACTCTTACAGATTTTCATAGACACCAATCTACTGGAAACACCAATCTCCACTGGTACAAAACCTGGTAGGCACCAACCTACTCTTAGAGATCTTTGTAGACACCAATTTACTGGAGACACCAATCCCCACCGCTAAGCATCAACTTAGCAAGAGACACCAATCTCTTTGTTTGAGTGGCACCAACCTTCAAATTATATATCCTCAAACCATGTATATTTATTTTTTTCATTACCTCCCATGTTAATACCTTGCTCTTTATAGCTAACCACATAAAAATGCGAGTCCTTTTCAAAGACTTTAGCTTCTATAATACCTTCCACCCTCAGTGTAGCTCTAGCGCCTTAAATGTAAACATTGCCTAATACTCCAAGCACACTAAATATACTCCCAAACCTCAATTCTTTGACCAAACAACTATTTCTTCATCCTCCCTTATTCAAATATGGCTTTGACTTAGATTATCCACATATTCTTTCCATAACTCCACATCTTCACTTTCTAAGCCTCACCTATGTGCATTCAATTGACATTGCTACCAAATGCTTATAAATTCAAAATTAACTAATTTAATTGAGTGTATATATTCCTTACTTTTGGAGAGTCTCTATCATCGTTTATGAGACTCTATACTTGTCCTACATCCCATCCATGAGTGGACTTCTATCCTCATCTATTATCCACTCCTCACCTTCCAAGCTAACCAATTCCTTATTTGATAGACTTTAACACTCAAATAGCTACGAGGGGATCCTTTGTCCCACAAACAAAGGATTCAGTATCATACACCAATTTGATGTTTTACTTGACCCTAACCTTAAAAATTAATTATTATTATTTTTATTACTAATATATTCTTTATAATTAAATTATAATTATTTAAATATAAATATAAATTAAATAATATTTAATGAGGTGTTTTTATTATTTTATTTCATTAACCTTAGAAAGATCTCCCCAGCCGAAATGCACAGTACCTAGCTTGTGCAAATATTAAATAGAGTGACACTCCTTTTCTAAAGAAGTAAATGCCCAGATTCGTTTGAACTGCTTTTGTAAACGTCTTATTTGTTTGTTGTATGGGCAGAGCACCACCACTTCGTTTTGCAGAGTGCATCATTCAGCAGGCAAACACAGGCGTGGAGTCTGTTTGTTGTATGGGCAGAGAACCGCCGCTTTGTTTTGCACATTGCATTATTCAGCAAGCAAACACAGGTGTGGAGTCTCAAAGGCCTTCAAGCGAAGTTAAGGGATGGTGCTCACTAACTTCAATGGTGCTGGCGTGGGATTTGGTATGTGTGGCAAAATTCTATGCTTAACAGGCATTACTTATTTATAAGATGACGGACAATCAAATGGCTATCTGCTGCAGGTTTTGGCGTGGGTTGTGGTTTCGGCATCGGCTGGGGATTTGGAGGTGTGTGTCGAAATCCACGTGTCTTTATTCACAGCATAGAGTTCCTCTGCGATTTGAGTTTGAAACTAATATTTTTAAACTTTTCAGGGAATTCGCTCCAGACATTGGGCATTGGTGTAGGTCAGCGACTACTATACCATTATGTATCTTTATTCGTCCATATCCTGGTTCAAAACAACGTTTTCAAAATTTGGTTATCCTTATAACAATGGATTTCTGCATATCTCAAAATATTGGACATCTGGATTTCTGCATATATAATAATAATAATTGAAGGTTTGAGAATTTGGGGAGCATTCAATATAATAGATATTTGTAAAACTGGGTGTTTGCAAAGATTTCGTCGTCCTACTGTTACCAAATGTCTGACTGTGGAATAGAAGACAATAAGCTTCTACAGAATTAAAGTTTGAGAATTTGGGGGGCATTTTGATTCAGTAAAAATAAATATTTGCAAAATTGGGTGTGTTAGTCCCTAAAGTTGCACTCGACTGGTAAGGGCAAGCTAGGGCATCATTGATTTTATTGCAAAGTATTTTTGAGGGTTTTATGATTTGGTTTTGGTATAATGGTTGAAAACTGGGTCAAGCTTACAGCATGGCATGAAAA
>ML779892.1:470184-500518 GCA_009831015.1 Picea engelmannii | reverse complement strand
AACCACATTATGCAAGTGTTATTTATCTTTATGATCAATATAACATTCTCATCCAATAAGTGCAGAGTGAATAAACCATGAAAAAATGAACAATCATACACATACACAATACACCAGTATTTTTTATGTGGAAACCCAATTCGGGAGAAAACCACATAATGATTTTTCTTATTTGTCTTTAAGAATTACATTCATTGGAAACACCAAATTCTTTTTTTTTCCAGCTGCAACTGGAAGGAGGCTCTGACCCCTTATTTTCAGGATACAACCTGAGGGAAGCTTCAACTCCCTAATTCTCTGGCTACAACCCCCTATGTTTTCTGACTACAACCGGAAGGTGTCTACAACCACTTATCCTTTCCCTGTCCAACCGCCCTGAAATGTAAGTGCCACATGTAGAAACTGAATATGTCATTATTACAACCTGTTCTGTCAAATCTGTCACTGAGAAACCTGTCACTGTATACTCATCAACCAATCTGATCTGATCACATATACTTAAAACACTATACCACAAGTCTATACCTCAAACCATGTGCTAGAACCTCACTGTTATACAACTTCTATCTGTACCAATAACTTCAAAAACATACCTTAACCAAAAGCCCACAAACATGGACCAATACTAAACTTCAATAGATCTGCCTTAGATCAATTCTACAACAAGCCCTAAACTTCCAAGAGGGCATCCAATAGATTTACAAGGAAAACCCTCAACCGGATTCATAAATTCAACACTACACATATGAAAACCATACATTTTTTCTTTTTGTAGAGTTTTGTTGCTGCGGTTTTGCTGCCACGATTCTGTTGCCGCACTTTTTCTGCCACACTTTTCCTGCCCCAATTTTTCCGCCACACTTTTCTAGCCATGATTTTTCTACTGCATTTTTCTTGCCGCAGTTGTTCGTCAGCACTTTTCCTGTCAGGATTTTTGTTCCACACTTTTTCTGTCGCACTTTTCCTATCGCACTTTTTTTTCCACTTTTATCTATCAATAATACCTGCCCAAATAACCTTTCACAAAATAAATATTCAATGATATTCAATAGGTGTTAATGGAAGATCCTTTCTCTCTTATTTATACTTCCATGTAACTTCCTCAAGGGGTTTCCTTCTAACCAACTTAACCCACTTCCCTTTTTTAGGGATAACCCACTTCTAACCACGTGTCTACTTCTAACTCACTTTGATACACATAGTAAATTCTCCACTTATAGTTGCAACTAAATTATTTTTAATTATTTTCTTATTGCAACAACTTAACTCATGACTAACTCCTAGTTTCACCCACTTGCCTAGTCAAATTCTTCTAGAAGTTTCTAGAATTAATTTGACTTCTTTGACCTTTTAAACAACTCATGAGGGTTTTCCACATTACCAGGCCATAAATCTATAACCGTGAGGAGTTATGTGACATTCCTCATATCATCGGAAATGACATGACATGTACTATCCATTTAG
The DNA here is from genome assembly GCA_009831015.1 of Picea engelmannii. Classification (NCBI taxonomy): domain Eukaryota; kingdom Viridiplantae; phylum Streptophyta; class Pinopsida; order Pinales; family Pinaceae; genus Picea; species Picea engelmannii. The sequence goes on along the minus strand of ML779892.1, from coordinate 499,054 downwards.
AATAGTCTTACCTGCAAACATATTAAACTTCATACCATTATACATCAATTAAATTGAAGTCCATTAATCATACTACTGGGGCTACCAAAATTTTCTACCGGACTTGCTTCAAGGGTTGACATCAATGGAAACCAACCCAATTAATCAACAATCTCCCCCTTTGGCATTGATGGAAACACTCTGATGCAATATTGAAGTCATATCTCTCATGCTCCCCTTGTGACCATCGCCCCCCCTAGAACCATGCCTCTGTTCTCTCTCTCCAAGCATCTAACTCTCTATCCTGCATTTGATAAATCTCTCCCCCTTTGACATCAATGGAAAATGTAACTTCATGTCTGAGGCTTCTCCCCCTAACTGAACTGTCCTTAGGGATGCTCCACCTAACTGAACTCTTCTTGAAATTTCTACCCAAACTCGAACTGCCCTCTTTATGGTGCTTCCTCATGTGAATCTAAGAAATATATGATAAAAACTCAAAAACATTCATTTTGGAGTAGAAATTACTCTGAGTCTCTATTGAAGATACTGAAAGGCTTCCCTTGGAAGTGATTTTGTAAATATATCTGCCACTTTTTCTTTTGTTCCCACATATTCAACTCTGATACTCTTCTCTGCAACCTGTTCCCATAGAAAGTGATACTTGATCAGAATGTGCTTCGTCTTAGAGTGCATCACCGGGTTCTTTGAGATATTGTTGGCACTTGTGTTATCACAATAGATTGGAATGGGCTCATCATACTCAACACGTATATCTATCAGATTTTATTTCATCCATAGAACATGTGTACAACATGATGTTGTTGCAATATACTATGCTTCAACTGTAGATAATGATACTGATGATTGTTTCTTTCTTAGCCAGGATACCAAACACTCACCCAAGTAGAACGTTGCTCCACTGGTGCTTTGTTGGTCATCAATGCAACCTTCCAATCTGCATCTGTGTAGGAAATAAGTGATAGATCCTTTCCTTTTGGATATCATAATCCAAACTCTTTTGTACCCTTGAGATATCTGAATATCCTTTTTACTGCTAAAACATGTGATTCCTTTGGTAGTTCTTGAAATCTTGCCACATGTCCAACTGTTTGCATTACATCTGGTTTGGATACTGTCGTACAAAGTAAGCCTCCAATCATTCACCTGTACTTCTTTTGATATGTAGACTTTGAATCATCATTTTTACTTAGCTTGCAACTGGTTTGCATAGGAGTACTAACTAGTTTTCAATCTTTCATTCCGAACCTCTTTAGCATTTCTCTGATATACTTGGTTTGAGAAATAAAAATTCCTTGGTTTCTTTGACATATATGAAGACCCAGAAAGAAGAATGGTTCTCCAAGTAATGACATTTCAAATTCATTCTGCATATCCTTTGCAAATTTCTAGCTCAACCTGTCATCATCACTTCCAAAAATAATATCATCAACATAAACTTCAATTAATAAAATACTATCTTGAGTTACCTTTATTTAGAGGTTTTTGTCTGCGTTTCCTTTCCTGAACCCTTGCTACTGTAAGTATCTGTCTACTCTGGAATACCATGCTCTAGGTGCCTATTTTAGACCATACAAGGCCTTCTTTAATATGCAAACATAATATTCATTTTTTGATAACTGAAATCTTTCTGGTTGCTCAATGTAGACTTCTTCTAGTTCTCCATTAAAAAAAAAATGATTTCACATCCATTCGATACACTTTAATATTATTTGAACATGCATAAGATAGAATCAATCTGATTGCTTCCATTCTAGAAACTGGGGAAAATGTCTCTTCAAATTCGATACCTTCAACCTGTGCATATCCTTTACATACCAATCTAGCTTTGTTTCTGGTAAACTGTCCATATTCATTCAATTTATTTCTGAAGACCCATTTTGTGTCAATCACATTCTGGTACCTTGGCCTTGGAACCAATTCCTAAGTGTCATTCTTCTCTATCTGATCCAAATCTTCATCCATGACCTTTATCTAGAATTCATCCTTGCTGGCTTCTTCAAAACTGTTTGGTTTAATCAAAGATAAGAGTGTTAGGTGCAGTTGTTCTGGTGAACAAATTCTTCTTCTAGTCTCAACTCCTGCATCTTTGTTCCTAATAATCTGATCTGACGGATGATTCTTCTGTATTCGTTTGCTAAGTGTCTTTGGAGGTACTTGTTGTTATTTCTCTTCTACTTCTATTTGATCTTCTTCATCTTCCCCTCCTGTTTCTTCTTCTTTGTAAACCTGTTCAACTGACTCTTTTTCTACTTCCTTTAATTTTCATCCACCTGTCTCATCAACCGTTACATTGATGCTTTCCACAACTTTTTTGAGCCTTAGATTGTAACATTTGTATGCTTTTCTTGTACTTGAGTAATCAAACTTTTTCATTCTTCCATCTTCTCTTTTGATGTAGAATTTGTTTCCAAAGACTCTGAAGTGCTTCACATTTGCAGGTCTTCCTTTCCATAGCTCGTAAGAAGTTTTGTCACTGTTTTTCCTGAGCATTACTCTGTTTTGAATTTGAACTGCTGTATGCATTGCATGTGTCCAAAAACATTTGTCAACTTGGAATCCATTAACATTGCTCAAGCCATTTCTTGTACTTTCTTGTTCTTTCTTTCGACGAACTCATTCTGTTGAGGTGTTCTAACAACAAATAATTTCCTTTTTATACCATGCTTGCTGCATAAATATATAAATTACATTTAAGTAAACTCTTCTCCATTATCAGATCTCAAGCATTTGATTTTTGAATCCATTTCATTTTCAACCATTTCCTTGTATACTTTCATGTTTTCAAATTCTTTTGAATTATTCCTGAGAAAAAAAACTGCAATCATTCTTGTATAATCATCAACCAATAACATAAAGTATTGCTTATCTTTTAAACCTTTTGTTCTAGTTGGTCCAACTAGATCAATATGCACAATTTCCAGTGGTCTTGTCGTTGAGTATTCCTTTGATTTTAACTTGGTCTTTGTTTTCTTTCCTTGTTGACAATGCTTACATAAAGTGTTGGTTGACTTCGTGATTTGGGAAATTTCTTCGACTGCTTCTTTTTTGCTGATTTTGATGAGGTTCTCGAAGTTTATGTGACCCATTCTTCTGTGCCATAGACAAAATTCATCTTCCTTCTCTAGAAAACACTTTTCATTTCCAATTTCACTTAATACATGTATTTTTCTTGAAGTTTTTACAGTTGTTGCAACCAATTTGCTTGAATCTTCTTTTGTTATCTCACATTTCTATGAATTGAACATAAGCTTGTGACCTTGGTCACACATTTGAATTACACTTAGAATATTATGTTTCATATCTTCCACAAGTAAAACATTTTCTGCCTTGGTATCCTTGTTTCCAATTCTAATTGTGTCCTTTCCAATAATTCTAGCTGAGTCGTCGTTTCCAAAGGAGACTGATCCATCTCTTTCCTTTCTCAATGTTATAAACTTATCTTCATCACCTGTCATGTTCTTTGAGAAACCACTGTCAACATACCAACCATGTTTCTTATGCTTAGCTTGTAGAGAGAGTGTTCATTCTTCATTACTATACTGATTCTCCTTTCTTATCCATGTTCTCTTTTGAGGTTCCTGTCTGTGACTGTTGTTATTCTGTTGCGATTCTCTAGGAGCGATTGTTATTCTACAATATTTGGCCATGTGTCCAAAGTTGTTGCACTTGTAGCATTCCACTTCAATGCTCAATGATTCAAACCTATTGTAGCTTCTTCTTTGTGTTTCACAAGTCCTTTTTGGATAACGATTTTGTGTATGACTTTCAAAGTTGTTTTTGTTCCTACTATTAGCTTTGCAGTTTACAGATTTATGTCCAAAATTATTACATGCACAACATAAAACAAAAAATATAGTTTGATACTTAGGAGTTGAAGATCTTCTAAAATAAGTTACTCTTTTGAATCCTTCTTCTTCCTAAGGTCTGCTTGTTTCTGACTATCATTGATTATGAAATTTGGATCTTTTTAATGGAGGAGTGTCCTTGTGATCTTCCTTGTAGAACTTCCTATCCCCTCTGACTGTTTCTGCATAGTTTTTTGGATATGTTTCTTGATCTGTCATTTTGGAGCTTGATCCCTTTTCTTTTTGATTGTATCCAAGTCTGGACTTGTCATGATGAAGCATTTGACTGTTGATAATGTCATCCAAAACTTTTGATCTATTTTGCATATTTTTCTTTTGAAGATCCTTTATCAATGTGACAATCTCTGCTTCCAAATTTCCAATGATCCTGTATCTTTCTTCTAACTAGTCTTTGAGTGCTTCTTCATTTTTTTTTTATCTTCTATTTGAACATTCAATTCCGTGATCATCTGCTCTAGTTCTTGAGTGTCTTCTTTCTTGTCTAGTTCTGCTTGGAGCTTCTTGTTTTTCTTCTTTTCTCTTTTTATAACTTCTATAACACTCAACAATTATTCTCGGTAGTCAAATTATGCCTCTTCATATTCTTCTTCGATGTATTCTTTATCAGAATCTTCTATCACCATGAATATAACTCTTTCTATCTCACTTTCACTGAATTCATCTTCATCTGATGAGGAGTTGTCTTCTTTAATGCATAAACTTTTCTTGAAGATTTTCTTTTTTATTCTTTTTCCTTTATATGTTTGTTTTTTATTTGAATCATCCTCATAATTTCTTTTCTTTTTCTTATGAGGACATTTGTTAGAAAAATGACCAATACCATCACAATTAAAAAAAATCAATGGAAGTTTACCTTTATATCTGCCGTCAGTTCCCTTTTTCAATATTCTGACAAAGTTGGCCACTTCTTCATTGTTGCTTCTATATATATATATATATATATATATATATATATATATATATATATATATATATATATATATATATATATATATATATATATATATATATTTCCATTTTTCTTTGACCTTTTGGATGCTTTGAATGCTGCTTATTTTATACCTATATTTTCCTGTTCAGTCCTCATTTCATAGGCTATGAAGATTCCATGTTGTTCATCCATGCTTATTGAGTTTAGATTTTTTTATTCTTTTAGTGCTAATATCTTAGGATCAAATCTCATTAGAATAGATCTTAGTACTTGTTAGCACTGAAAGTCACACTTTGACTACTAAAGTGTAAGCTTAACACCCATCAAAATGTAAAATATAATTTTTTGGTTTGAATAGGTGGATCAACAAGATGAGAAAGAAAGAGAGAGGGAAACAAACTGCAAATCAATAAGCTACACCATTGGGCAATGGAGTCACACAAAAACCCTGAAGTTAGAAGGCAATTGAAAATCATATCAAAAAAATGGATCATAAGATGACATATGGAAGAAATGATAAGTCAACATAAAGTAGATCATCGATTAAACAAATATCCTCTCTGGAATATGGATTATAAATCTACTTGAATAAACACAATGAGTTATATGAAATTACAACAAACCCTTTGTTGCTCAAGAATCTATAAATCAAATACAACTATTGATCCTCAAAAGATACAATTCATTCAAGCAATATAGAAACGAAGATGGATAACTAAGAGAACACAATATGATATAAAAAATCTCATGAATCTTCAATGTCAGGAATATTTACATGATAAAAATGCCCTCAAGTTTACAAATGAACACACACAAGGAAACTTCCCGCTCCTACTCTCTCTAGCCTCTCTTGGCGCATGAATCCAACCCCTCTCCAAGAGCTCTCTCCTCCATTAAATAGAAAGTAGCATCCAAATATCCTTAGGAGGTCGAATCCCATCTCTTTCATTGGATTCTAAGCCTTGGAGATAGGTGGAAACAATCAAAGAGAAACAAATCCAACAAACTGCTAATTTTCATGAAATTGTTGGAAGTCTTTAATGAATTGTTTCCAACTCACTGCATGAGGTCTTAATGGAGAAAAGACTTAGCTGCGGGTGTCCTTTGACATCTAACTGATCCATGAGAATTCATTCAAACCCTCCTTGACAACTGACAACCTCCCAACAAGGTGAATATCCAATAAGCTATGCAAAATAGAGAATTGACAGCACATTCTGTAGTGCACTAGTGTTTTAATTGTTTCTCTCAATTTACAAACTGGGTCAGCTGAAACTTGGTTAGCAAGTCAACAGGGATATCATCTTTCTCCAATTTTTTTTTCATAGAAACCCACTTCGTAGTTTTGGTTTTATGATCAAATTTGTAACAATAGTCGTTACAAGAAATTTCGTAGCACCACTGTAAAACAATTCTGCACATTTCGTAGTGCCCTTTGTGTGTCTGGCTAGGTGATTTCATAGCGCCTTTTCTATCTATAATATATCTCTAACCATAAAACATTTGTCAAAACTGAGAGAGGGTTTTGTTACTTGGTATGTGATGAACAAAAACCTCCTCCAGTTTTAAAAAATACCTTCTCATTTGTTCATAATCTAAGTTTTCAGGCAGTCACTCAAAAATTATAGAGGTGCAACATGCTCTCAGTAGAAACACAATGTGGTCTTTGAGAAGGTGTTTGGAGGCCTTCCAAGAGAATTTTTGGGCTGAAAGAGAGATGGTTGGAAATATTATGATGTATTCTACACAATGGAATCATCAAGTACTACAAAATCCTTCTCAAAACCTCTGAAAAACTGACTTGAAGTCAAGCTGTCCAAAAGTATAGGAACCCTCCTACAGCAATTGTATTTTGGGAAATTATCTCAAATTATAATACAATTTTATGTGTTAACATATGGATCCACAGAGGATGGCATGCTACCTATGATATTCCAAGAACATGCAGTTCTAGTTGCCTTATCCATTAGGCTATAGAGTCATTTGTGCAACTAACCTCTGAAACACGGCCAAAATCTACAACTTATTTAAGAAAACTGACTGATAAACCTGCTGCAAACTCAAGGAAAGCGAATGCTCGAGAAGCGAGCTTATTTCCTACACTACCATACCTCTAACCATATCTCCTCCAATTTGATCAGGTAAAGATTGACTTCCACAACAACCATTCAAGTAATTTTAAGATTGAAATGATCTTGTCTTTACCACTGGCCAATAAATAATAAATGAAATGTAACAACAATGATAAAAACTCCTTCAGGAAACCATATTCACCCATGAGTATCGGTGAAATAATGCAATTTGAAATTTTCATAAAATCTGAAACATAAGACTCTAACAAGGTTGCAAATGGATCCTTAAAACCAATATCAAAAGCATGTTGATCCATAGAAAATAATTGTTCATTTGTAAATGCCTTTCTTCTTGCAAATAAATGACCTTCTTGTTCTTTCAAAACCAACTCTTGATCATCAACAATTGTAGTCTCTTCTTCATAAGAATGATCACATGATAATTGTACAACATGATTTAAAGAATCATAATTATGATAAGAACATATACTTATCTATGCAATCAACCACTACTACATGCTCAAAATCGTCTGAAAACTGATCATAATCTTGATATGCATTCATGTCCATAGAAAAATATGCAAATATTGAAGAATCTGATTCCAAATTTGAATCATAGGTACATCGTTGTTGTTATTCCATATATGACTTCTACTCATTGTCTTCTTGTTCGGAATATGAAACATACTGACAATCTTCCTGCTCATGTACATGCAAATTTTCAGAATATACTTGCATACGAATCCTCTTGCTAGCACGGATTTTCTCCTCAACTTTTTCAACATCTTCAAATAATCATCTTAAAGATGAAGATTTCCTTTCTTTTAGGAGAAGGACAAGATTTGAATGTTGAGCCATTTCATAGTACACCATGGAAATAATCTCAGAAGGTCAGATTTCCACTGGCATGCTATGTTGAACACTGTAAAACCTACTGTTGAAGACATCCAAGGATTCCTCTTCCCCTCTCCTCAAAGCATTAAAATAATCCAAGTATTAATCAAGGGACGTGTTCTCACCCCAAAACTTTAAAAATGCATTGCATAGCTCGATCCAAGAACCAATGGAATCAAATCCCAAACCCTTAAATCACATAGAAACATCTCCAAACAAGGATTTGGAGAACAACCTCATGGTAACATCATCATGAACTATCTCAAAATGATCAACAAATTTCTCAAAGGTCTCCAAATTCCTCTCAGTTGTAACATGATATTCTCCAGAGAACAGAGGAAGACACTCAAGGAAATCAAGAGGATAAGGATGAAGGTGATATGGCAACCTTAAAGGTTTAAACATCTTGTCTTTGATTCTAGTTTGAAAACTAGTGGGATGGATATGAAGTTTAACAAGTTTATGGCAAGGTTCAATAGTAACAACAAAATGTGATGGAATTTGAGAAGTATTTGAATCAATTTCAACCTCCTCAAGGTACAAGGGTGATCAAATTCAGGAGGGATTTGAATACAAAGCTCATCCTTATGAATAGGCTGAGGTGAGGATACAAGATCAACATCTACAACACAGGAAAAATGAAGGTCTTCTTCTTCCAAGGATGGATATATAAAGGAAGTTTGATGATCATCCAAATAAACAAAGCACAAGATGATTCTCTTTATATGTAAAGGAAAATATAGGAAATAGATGATAAAGAAGAACATGAGTTCATGTAGAAAACTAATGAAATGATACTTGGTTTTACACTTCTTCCCTTTCATCTTTCTATCAACAGGATCCTCTCCAGTGGAGTATTTTATTGTGGAGTCATCAGGTAGATAATATAGTCATCTTTTTTGCGTCCCTCTCTTGTTTTCCATCAAGATCTGGATCTATGTCATTCTTCCCAGGGATATTTTCAATCTGTTCAAATACGTCCCCGACAACGGTGCCATAAATGTTAGCACTAAAAGTCACACTTTGACTGCTAAAGTGTAAGCTCAACACCCATCATAATGTAAAAGATAAATTTTTGGTTTGAATAGGTGGATCAACAAGATGATAAAGAAAAGGAGAGGGAATCAAACTACAGATCAATAGGCTACACCATTGGGCAATGGAATCACACAAAAACCTTGAAGTTAGAAGGAAATTGAAAAGCATATCAGAAAAATGGATCATAAGATGGCATATGGAAGAAATGATAAGTTAACATAAAGTAGATCATCCATTAAACAAATATCCTCTTCACAAAACAGATTATAAATCTACTTGAATAAACAAAATGAGTTATAGGAAATTATAGAAAACCCTTTGCTGCTCAAGAATCTATAAATCAAATACAACTATTGATCCTCAAAAGATACAATTCATTCAAGCAAGATATAAATGAATATGGATAACTAAGAGAACACAATATGATATAACAAATCTCATGAATCTTCAATGTCAAGAATATTTACAAGATAAAAATTCCCTCCTGCTTACAAATGAACACACACAGAGAAACTACCTGCTCCTACTCTCTCTAGCCTCTCTTGGCTCATGAATCCAACCCCTATCCAAGAGCTCTCTCCTCCATTAAATAGAAAATAACATCCAAATATAATTAGGAGGTCGAATCCCATCTCTTTCATTGGATTCTAAGCCTTGTAGATAGGTGGCAACAATCAAAGAGACAAAAATCCAACAAATTGCTAATTTTCAGGAAATTATTGAAAGTCTTTAATGAATTGTTTTCAATTCACTGCATGAGGTCTTAATGGAGCTAATATTAGGTGCAGGTGTCCCTTGACATCTAACCGATCCATGAGAAGTCATTTGAACCCTCCTTGACAACTAAAAACCTTCCAACAAGATGAATATCCAATAAACTATGCAAAACAGAGAATTGACAGCACATTTCGTAGCACACTGGTGTTTTAATTATTTCTCTCAATTTACAAACTAGGTCAAGCTGAAATTTGGTTAGCAAGTCAACAGGGATATCATCTTCCTCCACAATTTTTTTTATAGAAACCCACTTCGTATTTTTGGTTTTATGATCAAATTTGTAACAATAGCCACTGCACGAAATTTCGTAGCGTCACTGTAAAACAGTTTTGCACATTTCGTAGTGCCCTTTGTGTGTCTGGCTAGGTGATTTTGTAGCTCCTTTTCCGTGTCTAATATCTCTCTAACCATAACACTTTTTTCAAAACTAAGAGAGTTTTTTGTTATTTGGTATGTGATGAACAAAAATCTCCTCCAGTTTTCAAAAATACCTTCTCATTTGTTCATAATCCAAGTTTTAAGTTAGTCACTCAAATATTGTAGAAGCACAACATACTCTCATCAGAAACGCAATGTGGTCTTTGAGAGGGTGTTTGGAGGCCTTCCCAGAGGATTTTTAGGCTACAAGAGATATGATTGGAAATATTATGATGTCTGATACACAATGGAATCATCAAGTACTGCAAAAGCCTTTTCAAAACCTCTAAAAAACTGACTTGAAGTCAAGCTATCCAAAAGTACAAGAACCCTCCTATATGAATTGTATTTTGGGAAATTATCTCAAATTATAATACAATATTATGTGTTAACATATGGTTCCATAGGGGATGGAATGCTCCCTGTGAGCTACCAAGAACATACAGTTCCAGTCACCTTATCCATTGGGCTATAGAGTCATCTATGCAACTAACCTCTGAAACACTACCAAAATCTGTCACTTATTTAAGCAATCTGACTAATAAAACTGCTGCAAATTGAAGGAAAGCGAATGCTCGGGAAGCAAGATTATTTCCTACACTACCCTACCTCTAACCAGATCTCCAATTTGATCAGGTAAAGGAAAAATTCCACAACAACCATTCAAGTAATTTTAAGATTGAAATGAACTTGTCTTTACCATTGACCAATAAATAATAACTGATGTAACATCAGTGATAAAAACTCCTTCAGAAAACCATACTCACCCATGAGTATCGGTGAAATAATGCAATTTTAAATTTTCATAAAATTTGAAACATAAGACTCTAACAAGGCTGCAAATGGATCCTTAAAACCAAGATCAGAAGCATGTTGATCCACAAAAAAAAACTGTTTATTTGTAAATTTCTTTTTGCTTGCAAATAAATGACCTTCTTGTTCTTTCAAAACCAACTCTTGATCATCAACAATTGCAGTCTCTTCTTCATAAGAATGATCACAGGATAATTGTACAACAGGATTTAAAGCATCATAATTATGATTAGCCAAGAACATATAGTTATCTATGCAATCAACCACTACTACATGCTCAAAATGGTCTGAAAATTGATCATAAGCTTGATATGCATTCCTGTCCATAGAAAAATCTGCAAATATTGAAGAATATGATTCCAAATGTGAATCATACTTACATCCTTGTTGTTGTTTCAAATATGAATTATACTTGTTGTATTCTTGCTCGGAATATGAAACATACTGACAGTCTTCCTACTCATGTACATGCAAATTTTCAGAATATGCTTGCATACGAATCCTCTTGCTAGCACAGATGTTCTCCTAAACTTATTCATCATCTTCAAATAAGCATCTTAAAGATGAAGATTTCCTTTCTCTCAGGAGAAGGACAAGATCTGAATGCTGAGCCATTTCATAATACACCATGGCAACAATCTCGGAAGGTCAAATTTCCACTGGCATGCTATGATAAACACTGTAAAACCTCTTGTTGAATAAAACCAAGGCTTCCTCTTCCCGTCTCCTCAAATCATTAAAATAATCCAAGTACTGATCAAGGGACTTATTCTCACCCCAAAAATTTAAAAATGCATTGCATAGCTCGATCCAAGAACCAATAGAATCAACTCCCAAACCTTTAAACCACACAACTGCATCTCCAAACAAGGATTTGGAGAACAACCTCATGGTAACATCATCATGAACTATCTCAAACTGATCAACAAAGTTTTCAAAGGCCGCCAAATGCCTCTTAGCTGTAACATGATCTTCTCCAGAGAACCGAGGAAGATGCTCAAGGAAATCAAGAGGATAAGGATGAAGTTGATATGGCAGCTTTAAATGTTTTGTCTATGATTCTAGTTTGAAAACTAGTGGGATGGATATGAGGTTTAACAAGATGATGGAAAGGTTCAACAATAACAACATAAGGTGATGATATTTGAGAAGGCTTTGAATCGGTTTCAACCTCCTCAAGGTTAAAAGGGTGATAAAATTCAGGAGGGATTTGAATACAAAGCTTATTCTTATGGATAGGTTGAGGTGAGGATACAAGATCAACATATACAACACATGAAGAAGGCAAGTCTTATTCTTCAAATGATGGATATATAAAGGAAGGTTGATGATCATCTGAATAAACAAAGAATAAGATGATTTTCTTTATATGTAAAGGAAAAAATAGGAAAGAGATGATAAAGAAGAACAAGAGTTCATGTAGAAAACTAATGAAGAGAACACAATCTGATATAACAAATCTCATGAATCTTCAATGTCAGGAATATTTACATGATAAAAATGCCCTCAGGCTTACAAATGAACACACACAGGGAAACTGCCTGCTCCTACTCTCTCTAGCCTCTCTTGGCTCATGAATCTAACCCCTCTCCAAGAGTTCTCTCCTCCATTAAATAGAAAATAGAATCCAAATATCCTTAGGAGGTCGAATCCCATCTATTTCATTGGATTCTAGGCCTTGGAGATAGGTGGCAACAATCAAAGAGACAAAAATCCAACAAACTGCTAATTTTTCAGGAAATTGTTGGAAGTCTTTAATGAATTGATTCCAACTCACTTGCGTGAGGTATTAATGGAGCTAAGACTTAGGTGCAGGTGTCCCTTGACATATAAATGATCCATGATAAGTCATTCAAACCCTCCTTGACAGCTGACAACCTCCCAACAAGGCGAATATCCAATCAACTATGCAAAATAGAGAATTGGGAGCACATTCTGTAGCGCATTAGTGTTTTAATTGTTTCTCTCAATTTACAAACTGGGTTAGGCTAAAATTTGGTGAGAAAGTCAATAGGGATATAATATTCCTCCAAAAAATATTTCAGAGAAACCCACTTCATAGTTTTGGTTTGATGATCAAATTTGTAACAATAGCCGCTACAGAAAATTCTGTAGCGCCATTGTAAAACAGTTTTGCACATTCCATAGCGCTCTTTGTGTGTCTGGCTAGGTGATTTCGTAGCACCTTTTCTGTGTCTAACATCTCTCTAACCATAACATGTTTTGAAAACTGAGAGAGGTTTTTTTTATTTGGTATGTGATGAACAAAAATCTCCTCCAGTTTTCAAAAATACCTTCTCATTTATTCATAATCCAAGTTTTATGTTAGTCACTCAAAAATATCATAAGCGCAACGTGATCTCAACAAAAACGTAGTGTGGTCTTTGAGAGGGTGTTTGGAGGCCTTCCCAAAGAATTTTTGGGCTGCAAGAGATATGGTTGGAAATATTATGATGTCTGCTACACAATGGAATCATCAAGTACTACAAAATCCTTCTCAAAACCCCTGGAAAATTGAATTGAAGTCAAGTTGTCCAAAAGTACAAGAACCCTCCTATAGGAATTGTATTTTGGGAAATTATATCAAATTATAATACAATCTTTTGTGTTAACAATACCTTTTGAAAAATTATGGATTCTTCAATTTCTTCTCCCAATCATATGATTACATTCACCGTTTTATCAACTCGTAATAAGAAAGCTGCAATATTCTCATTTTCCTTCATCTTTAGCTGTTCAAATTGACCTTTGTAAGTTTGAATCTTTGTTGCTTTGAATTTTGAATCTCCTTCATAAATATTTTGAAGTTTGTCCCAAATATCTTTAATAGAGCTACAATGTATAAAATTTGTTATATAACGAATCACAAAGACCATTTAGAAGTGCATTTGTGGCTTTTGAATTATTTAGAATGAGTTTCTTTCCGTTGTCATTTGTTGGAGGAACTGTTGGTTCTTTGTATCCATCTACAATTGATTGCCAAACTTCAAATCCCTGTTCCTGTACATATGTTTTCATCATTCTTCTCAAGAATGCATACTTATGTCCATCAAATTGTGGTATTCCATTTTTATACATATTGTTTCTCTCCATGATCTGTCTTTCAGTGGTTAAACTGATTTCTAAAGAAACCTTCTCTGATACCAATTGTTGGATAACTGAGAGGGGGGGTGAATCAATAATAGAGACTTTTAATCATTTTAACTACAATATGCAAGTGTTATTTATATTTATGATCAATATAGCATTATCATCCAATAAGTTCAGAGTAAATAAACTATGAACAAATGAACAATCATACACATACACAATACACCAATATTTTTTACGTGGAAACCCATTGTGGGAGAAAACCACATAATGCTTTTTCTTATTTGTCTTTAAGAATTACATTCATTGGAAGCACCAACTTCCTTTGTTTTTCAACTACAATTGGAAGGAGGCTTTGACCCCCTATTTTTAGGCTAGAACCTGAGGGAAGATCCAACTCTCCAATTATTTGGCTACAACCAGAAGAAAGCTACAACCCCCTATGTTCTCCAGCTACAACCGAAAGGTGGCTACAACCACCTATCCTTGCCTCGTCCAACCACCCTGAAATATAAGTGCCAAATGTAGAAACTGAATATGTCATTGTAACAACATGTTCTGTCAAATATGTCACTAAGAAACTTGTCACTGTATACTCATTAACTGATATGATCCGATCACATATACGTCAAATAATATACCACAAGTTTGTACCTCAAACCATGTGCTAGAATGTCACTGTTATACAACCTCTACCTACACCAATAACTTCAACAACATACCTCAACCAAAAACCATCAAACATGAACCAATACTAAAATTCAGTAGATCTGCCTCAGATCAACTCTACAGTGATCCCTAAACTTCCAAGAGGGATCCAACATATTTACAAGGAAAACCTTCAACCAAATTCATAAATTCAACGCTACACACGAAAACCATACATTTTTTCTTCTTGTAGAATTATGTTGTTGTGGTTTTTTTGCTATGATTTTGTTGCTGCGATTTTTATTCTGTGGTTTTTCTCCTACCCTGATTTTTCTGCTGCACTTTTCTTGCCGCATTTTTTTTGCCACAGTTTTTCTGCCGCATTTTTCTTCCACACTTTTCCTGCCAGACTTTTTCTGCCACACTTTTCTCTATCAATAATCCCTGCCCAAATAAACTTTCACAAAATATATATTCAATGATATTCAATAGGTGCTAATGGGAGAGCCTTTCTCTCTTATTTATACTTCCATGTAGCTTCCTCAAGGGGTTACCTTCTAACCAACTTAACCCACTTTGTTTCTTTTAGGGCTAACCCACTTCTAACCACTTGTCCACTTCTAACTCACTTTTCTACAAATATTAAATTTTCCACTTCTAGTTGAAGCTAAATTATTTTTAATTATTTTTTTATTGCAATTTAACTCATGACTAACTCCTAGTTTCACCCACTTGACTAGTCAACTTCTTCTAGGAGCTTCTAGAATTAATTTGACTTCTTTGACCTTCTAGATAACTCATGAGGGTTCTCCACTTCACCAGGCCGTAACTCTCTAACCGTGATGAGTTATGTGACGTTCCACATATCATCGGAAATGGAATGACATGTACTATCCATGTAGAATGGTCTTACTTGCAAATATATTAAATTTCATACCATTATACATCAATCAAATTGAAGTTCCTTAATCATACTATTTGGGATACAAGAATTTTCTACCGGACTTGCTTCAAGGGTTGACATCAATGAAAAATAACCCAATTAATCAACACAGAAGCAACTAGAACTGTTGTATATGTGCATAACAGAAGTCCCCACAAAGTCCTTGGGAACAAGACACCAGAAGAGATGTTTACATGTGAAAATCCAGAGGTCAACCACCTGAGGATATTTAGTTTTCCAATATATGTGCATGTCCCTAAGGACAAGAGATTGAAGTTGGACCCTTTAGGAAAGAAGGGTATATTTTTTGGATACAGTGAGACATCGAAAGCATACCGAATTTACATCCCTGGTCACCATTAGATTGAGACTAGAAGATATGTCACCTTCGATGAGGATACAAATTTCAGTAGATCAAGACAACATCATTCAGATGAGGCTCATGATGAGGAGCCTGAAGCTCCCAGAGTTACAAATACATATGAAGGTGATGATGTTGTACTAGAAGATCATGACATGAAAGAACCATAAAGACCTACAGATTCATCCCGAGAGATGAACACCAAGAAGAGAAGACCAAATTGGGCTTGGGAAATCATTGAAGATGTCGAGAAGTATGGTGCTCCAGATGAATCCTCCAGAGAAATCAATAGGCCATGACCTTACTTTAGCTATGTGACATTTCTTAGTGAAATCATTGATGCTGAGCCTACCAACTATGAAGAAGATGAAAATAAGAAATAATTGAAGGATTTCATGGTTGAATAATACTAGTCCATTGTAAATAATGATGTTTGGGATGTGGTTCCAAGACTAAAGGAGAAGACAATTGTAATTTCCAAGTGGATTTACAAGATGAAGCATTCAACAGATGGAAGTATCAATAAGTACAAGGCAATATTTGTGGCACATGGTTTCTCCCAAAAAGAAGGAATATATTATGAGGAGACATTTGCTTATGTGGAAAGATGCACTTCGATCAGAGCCATACTTGCATTAGCTGCAGTAAAGAAGTGGAAGGTACATTAGATGGACGTGAATACATATTTTGTAAAGGTGTAATAGAAGAGGAAGTGTATGTGGAGCAACCATAAGGATTTGAAGCACATGACAGTCAGACACATGTGTGCAGATTGAAGAAATCATTGTATGGGTTAAAGAAAGCACCCAAAGAATGGTACGATAGAATTGGCAACTTCCCGATGAGATTGAACTTTACCAAGAGTAAAGAAGATTCCAACCTATACTTCAAGGTTGTGGATGGTAGACCAATGATACTACTGTTATATATAGATGACCTATTTCTAAAAAGAGAAGAGAAGCTTATCACTAAGACTATGAGGAATATTACTTCATAGTTTGAGATGAAATACCTAGGCATGATGCATTACTTCTTAGGTCTGGAGGTATGCCAGAGACCGAGTGAGAGTTTCCTTAACCAAGTATAATATATTGTTGATATTATGAAGAGATTTAGAATGATGGATTGCAAGGCCATTCCTACACCAATGATGAAAAACATGAAGTTGTTGAGCGATCATCTTCAAACACAGTGGATGCCACCATGTATAGACATATGATTGGTTCGTTGATGTACTTAATGAACACGAGGCCAAATATATGTTTTGCGGTGAACACATTGAGTCAATATATGGTTGAGCTGAGAAGTTTTCACTAGGTTGCAAAAAAACATGTGTTGAGGTACCTAAAGGGTACAATTGATTATGGACTCACTTATGCTTCATATCGTGAGATAAGCCTACAAGGCTTTACTGATTTAGATTGGGATGGTAGTGTTGCAGACTAGAAGAGTGCATCTGGATGTTGCTTTAGTATGGGATCAACTATGATCTCATGGTTCAACATGAAGCAAACTAGTGTGGTGATCTGTACAACTAAAGCATAGTAAATAGCAACTTGTTCAACTAACAGTGAAGCAGTGTGGCTTCAGAAGCTTCTTGCAGGATTGTTTGATCTCGAGTTAGAGGCGACTTGTATCTGGTGTGACAACCAGAGTTGTGTCCAAGCATATCGAGATCAGATACCATTATATCATATATATGGTACAGAGGGGAGAAGTGAAGCTCCAGTATGTCTCTACAGATGAGAAAGTATTTGACGTGTTGATCAAGCATCTATTGAAAGTGAAGTTTGTGTACTTCAAAGACAAGCTTGGTGTGGTTCAGAAGGACATACCTAGTAAGAGGGAGTGATGAGTTACAATTGAGATCTAGGGCAACAAATTCATCATGTGGCAGAAGAAATGGGTGTCATTCACGAGCATGTTACGACTACTCCAATGATTAATCCCAGTACCCTAAGTTACTGCTACTCCAATGATTAATCCTGGTATGCAGATGG
Organism: Picea engelmannii; assembly: GCA_009831015.1. Taxonomy (NCBI): domain Eukaryota; kingdom Viridiplantae; phylum Streptophyta; class Pinopsida; order Pinales; family Pinaceae; genus Picea; species Picea engelmannii. Next base: position 481,201 of record ML779892.1, on the reverse strand, counting down.
ATACTCCATTGATAAAGCCTAGTACACTGAGTTATTTCTACCCCAATGATAAATCCTGGTACACAGATGGCTACCCTAGTGATAAAGCCTAGTACGCCAAGTTGATGCTACCCCAGTGATAAGCCTAGTACACAGATGTCTACCCCAATGATAAATCCTGGTATGTTGAGTTATTGTTACCCCAGTGATAAAGCTCAGTATGCATACAAATACCCCCGTGATAAAGCTTGGTATGCCAAGTTACTGCTACCCCAGTGATAAATCCTGGTACGCATATTGCTACTCTAGTGGAAAAATTTGGTACACAAAGTTACTGACTGTGGAACCAATCAACATGACTTCGCATAAGGTCAGTAGATGCCACGCCTTCAGGGTTGGTTAGTTACTCGACTTTTAAGTTGGTGGGCCAACCTGTGTGGTTGGAGGTGTTTCCTAGCCTTGATCTAGATGGGTAGTGCGTGCACACTGCATTTCCTAATCCTCATGATGATATGTCTAGTCATTGTGGACCAGTTGCTTGGTGTGCCAACTAGAAGTTACTAGTTTAGTGTGAACTAGATGCCAGATTCTGTGTGAACTGGCGAGTTAAATCCCCATGATGACATGAAGCCTGAATGGATGATGAGACCATGGATGATGATGTGGTTACAAAACTTCTTCAATATAGATTCGTAGAAATTCAACAAGCCAATGTCTAAGTGTACATAAGAGCAAAACCAGTCGTGATGTTCATGCCAGAAGAATATCTTCCTTGCTAAGAGGGAGTGTTTAAGTTTGAGTAGCTTCGAAAGATATTATTATTATATTCATATTGTATTTGACCAAGACAAAACCCTAAATATGAATGTTATATTATATTTGTTAAGTCGGCCCTATTGTTCCTTTGTAAATGTCGGCCCTATTGTGCCTTGACAAGTCAAATGTAAAATAAAAGGGTAAAGTGGACAAGTCGGCCTAACCTAATTCTGGATAGTCCAACTAGTATTTATAAGAGGACTATTGCCTCATTTGGAAACACACACAACCAACTCTCTCATAAAATGTACATGTCTTGGAGAGTGACACAACTACAGATAAGGAGTGACACAACTGTTGATGATTACAACCGCGTGAGACATCCTCCAGGACATAGAACTGAGAGAGATCCCATGAGTTGGGTGTGCCCATGAGATGGGTGTGTGGTTCCTATATGGTCCATAACTAGAAAATTGTGCTTATCTCCTCTATGCAAAGAGTTGATATGATACTCCAGACGATTCTCATGTGTAACACAGTGAGAAAGAAGATCTTCTGAGTTGGACGTGCCTGTGGCTGAGCACATGTGAATGTGTGGGGAAGCTCATGAGTTGGGTGTATCATTTTGAGACATAGATGAAATGATGTATTATCCTCCTCTATGTAGAGATTTGAGATGATGTGATACTCCAGACGATTCTCCTGTGTAGCGCAGTGAGAAAGAAGATCTGTTGAGTTGGATGTGCCTGTGGCTGAGAACATGTGAACGTGATCCTAGTGGTTGAGCACTAGTGAGTGTGGTTCTTTTGTGAGACGCAATGAGATAGAGATTTGGACATCCCTATGGCTGAGCACAGGTGGATGTGCCCCTAGTGGTTGAGCACTATTGGGTGTATGAGATCCCTTGCTATATTGTTCAAGAATCAGACTTACCTGTAACCCCATTTGTGATATAAATAGTACATGTCAGCCCCACCATAAAGTGAAAAATAATTAATATGGTAATTATTAATTATATTGTGAGTTATTGAGTTCGACCCTATTGTTTCAATAGAAACCATTGTTGATAGGTTCAGTCTAATATAAGTAAAGGTAAATTCCCCATTGAGGAATCATATCACAAGTGTGAGTTTGGAAATTTCAGCAAGTACTTACTTCTTGGGAAAAGTGCACACCTCTCTTGGGTGCTAGTTTTCTAGGGTTTGTGAGCACCGTTTTGTGTGCTAGTATTTTATGGTGGTGGAGGTATTTATATTGAAGAATATAACAAAGGATTGGCTGGGTTTTCTTCCCTTGTTGAGAAGGGTTTCCCAGAATACTTCTTGTGTACTTGTGCATGGTGTTTCTTCTTGTGATATTGGTTGCTGCAACAAATTATTTATGGTTTAAGTAAAATGCTAAAATGGAATGAACTTCATGCTTAAGCCTAGACTATTGAAAAATAAACATGGTATCAGAGCTTAGGTCTTGAAGAACCCATTGCACATGCAAATTTCAGTGATCCTCTCTCTTTTGCAAAACCGTACGACCCTCCAAGGGTTTCCAGAAAATCCGTACGACCCACCTTTCTGAGGAGTTTCAACACTTCTCACTTAGAAATTGGGGACAAAAATGGTATACGAGTGTGTGGCCTCCTCCAGTGCACCTCCAACAAGATTCAAAATGCTTTTCCAAGCATTTTGACTTTTTGGCCCTATGGTTTCTAGGGTTTCACTAATTTCTATAGAAATTTCAGAATTAGGGTTTCTGCAACTCTTTGAAGGAGCTCTTCAGCTCACCAATGTTCTCCTACCTTTAAAAGTCTTATTTTTGGAAGCCATAAGTCCAAAAAAACCTAAAAGTGTTAGCCTAGCCTAGCCATTGGGTTTTCTAGCCCAATTGACAAGGGTTTGTGAAGAATCTAAAATTATGATGAACATAATCATGATGGAATACAAGCTTGGTGGTCCAAACAAGTTTAGTTCCTGGAAGCCAAGAATTAAAGGAGATGAAGACATAAACATCTCAACACTCTCAGGTATGGTCCCTACTAATGATAATACTTGGTTAATTAAGAGTGGTGCCTCCGGGCACATGACCGGTTTTAGAGATCACCTAACAAATTTTATTGAGAAAGAGACACATCTACATGTTGTCATTGAAGATGACGCCAGATATAATGTGAAAGGGGTTGGAACTTCTACCTTCCAACTAGATTCAGTTATGCAACTTCAACTAAGAGAAGTACTACATGTATCTGGAATGAAGAGAAACCTCGTTTCCATTTCTACCTTAGAAGACAAAGGATACAAGGTTACCTTTTAAGAAGGAAGAGTTCTTGCATGGCATAAAGACTCACATATAAATTATGCCAAGGTAATTGGTGTCCGAGAAAACAACTTGTATAGATTAACCATCAAACCAGTCCAGGCCATGCTACATGACACTATAAGCTTGAGTGAGCTATGTGTAACACCCTGTTTCCCCCAGTCTGTAAAAATAACTATACTGGCCAAGATCTATGGCAAACTCAAAAACGTGAATGTGTGATGTGAATGGACCTTGTGGAAAAGGTTGATGAATGTAAATAATAATATAAATATATATATATGTATTCCAGGACTACTGAGAGGGGAAGGTGCTGAAAAAGAGACCACGATGGCTGAAGAAAGGTGGTGGAAGGCACTTGGAAAGGTGGCGTTAACTTCCGCCGAAACCAATACCGTATTTGGACTTCACTGGCCCGGAAAACCAAGAGTGGCTCGCTGGTCCCAAATTAAATGACTTGTCAGGATTGGTAGGTAAAGGGATCCTCATGAGTAAAGAGGGATGGGGGTGAACTGCCCATCCGTAGAGTCCTCAGACCTGACCACTGTGAGGAAAATCGTGCCACACACAACCTCATTGAACAAAGAAAAGGCAGGAAGTGTGGGCGATCAAGGGCAGACGCGAGGGAAAGAGGAAAGGAGAACTTTGGAAAAACACAGAGTGAGTGACAACGGAGAAGAAGGAGAGTAACCTTCGTTCTCGATCATTGACAAACAGAGACACAGTCTCACAGCATCGTGGTCTCAGCTCGGGGGTGGCTAGTGGTAAATTCATTGGGAGTCGCTGAGCCTACGGTTGGGTGGAAATGAGCACCCCTCTCAGCAGTTGCAATCACATCTGGTGTTATTTCTAATAAGTGTTTTACATTTTTCATCTTGAAATTTATATGCTGACATGTATGCTCACAGTCTGTGCAGTTTTATGAATGGTTTGAGTATAAGACTGTTTGTGTAGTCTTTTGATTTAGAAATGGTTGTTGCACGCTTATAATGGAAAGAAGACGTATGGATTATGTTTTATAAATCTCTATTTATACACATATTGAATTAATTCAGACTTCAAGTCTGTTCTCGGGAAATCTATACCCATATCCGTCTCAAGTAATACCCTGGATAGATCTCCCCATAGAGACACCCTTCTTAGAAAGCTTACCAAGAACCTAGAAAAGGATTTGAAGGTGCAAGTCTTAGTAACCTTGTATGAGGAAGAATGATCCTCTTGAAAATCCTGAAATAGCAACGAAGGAATACTGTGTCTGCTTCGCAAGAGTCGTCAAGGAGGCATTGGATAGTTAGAATTCTCCGTGGAGAATTCGCGAAGTCCCGAGAGCCGTCAGATCTTGTAGAGGAGCAGGGGAGTTATGGTAAGCCTATTTTCAAGTTTTAAGTTCGGGATAAATCGGACCGTAGGATCTGAGTCGACAAGGACTGTTGGATCACTCGCGTAATCTCATTTCTTGGATTTGCGAGTTGAAGGGTTAAAACCCTTGCTTCAAGATTCGCGAGGTCACGAAAGGCGAAGTCCCAAAGAGGTGAAAAGATTTGTGTGAGCTAGTTATTGGTGAAGTGCATCGGAAGTCGGTATTTCGGGGTTTCATGGGTTGAAGAACCGAAAGCTTAACATCAGGATTCGCGAAGTTGCGAAGTCTGAAACTCCAAGAAGGCGGGAAGTTCCGTTGTGGGACCCGCGTTGATGACGTGTCGTAATTTTGACATTTCAGCATATCGACGGATAGGAGGTCGAGACTTTTGTCCCGAAAGTCCCGAAGTCGTGAGTTGCGATAAGGAGTAATGAGGAGTTTGGGATCTTGGCACTTTGGGTGTCGGGATACAAAGGAGGTAGCGCTTCGGGAAGCGAAGTTGCGAAGTGTCGAAGCTGGGGATGAGGGACACGTGGTAGAACCGCAAGGTGGGCCCGTGCGATAGATAGGCAGACACATGTCACCTAGTGAAAGGAGTCAACACTCGTTGACCTCTCACGTCTCGGGGATTCATGAGATAAGGGAACGAGAGTTCAACCCTTTGACTTGCGAAGTTGCGAGTAGTGAGAACGCGAGAGGGAAAGCTAACATCGCTTCTCGGGGATTCATGAGATAAGGGAACGAGAGTTCAACCCTTCGACTTGCGAAGTCGCGAGTAGCGTGAACGCAAGAGGGAAAGCTAACATCGATTCTCGGGGATTCGTGAGATAAGGGAACGAGAGTTCAACCCTTCGACTTGCAAAGTCGTGAGTAGCGAGAACACGAGAGGTAAAGATAACATCGCTTCTCGGAGTTTCGTGAAGGGAAGGTGCCAAGGTTGGATGCCACAACTTGGGAAGTGGCAAGTAGTGAGAGGAGCTAGCATTAAGCTTAGCCGGTGGTCACACGTGGAGGGCCCTGACAGAGGAGAGCTATACCCATTTTGTGATCTCGGGTATCGTGAGATTGGAAAAGAAGAGTTGGGAGTTTCGAATCGCGAACTCGCGAGATTGGGAGTTGCGAAAAGCGCCTTCGGGAATAGGCCTTGGTCATAGCATTGTGGTCGCTCAGAGAGGGTGGAGCTCACGCCTAGTGTTTTTCGCACAGGGGAGATTCCGAAAGGACCCGTGGATTGATTGGAAGAAGATTTCAGCTGGAAATCAAAAGAGGTCGCTTCGGCTCATAAAAGGAACTGAACGATCCTCAAGACTAGGAGGTCGCGAAGAGACTCTGTCGAGGTAGAGGTGGCGTCTGCAACCTGTGCTAAGTTCTGTAGGTTTTTGGGGGTTCTTTCCCTCAAGAAAAGGAAAAAATTTATTAAGCCGCAGCGGGGTTGTGAAAAATTGGTATCAGAGCATGGCTACAACACTTGGTCTACTTGGTCTCATGAACAGGTTGCGCAGAAGATCCGTTCGGAACACTCTTAAAAAAAAAAAAAAGAGTAACCCCCTGTCTTAACCTCTCTAATTAAAAGATGAAGTTGAGAGTGAAAAATCCCTATTGTGTGTGTACATGTGAAAATATGAATGATGTACTGGTTATAAATAAATATAAATATCAACTAACAACCAATGTTTTTCCTTTTGCACACAAGCGGAAGATCAACTGCGGGAAATTATCAACGCATAGTATGGTGACTCACCATGAAGTGGGAGAAGGCTCCCACAATAGAGACGAAGAGTCCGACGAAAGGAGGGTAGTAGGGACCCCTCTAGATCTAGCCAAGACTGTGAGGAGTCTCATGGTCGAATTACAAAGCTGCAAGGCTGACAATGAAAGGATGATGAAAGAACAAGAAAAGCAAACAAAAATTAACGCAGTTTTACTATAAAGTTTATCCGATCTACAAAGACAAATGCAAAACGAACCTGAAACTCAGAAACATGGTCATATCAGTGGCCGCACTAAGAGGAGCACCTTGAAAAAGGTCCACCCCAGAGTTAAAGGACAAGTGTCGGATCATTCCTCTGAGAAGGAAGCTGGTGATTCAGAGGGCTCTTCTAGCAACAGAACCAGTTCCTATCCCCAAAAGAAAAAAAAGAAGCAAAAGTCTTCCAAAGGTCATAAATTTGAAGAATTCAGAAAGGCCAAACCACTCTCCTTCGACGGTGAAATAAAGAAGGGAGAGGAAGAAGAGGCCTGGCTACTTGGACTAAAGAAGTATTTCAGAGTCCATGACTTTTCAGAAAATATGAAGGCACGAGTGGCCACCTTCAACTTGAATGGAAAGGCTTCCATTTGGTGGGAAGACCTTAAGAATGTGAAAGGGGTTCGTGAAGAGGACCTGTCTTGGGAATGGTTTGAGAAATACTTCTGAAAGAAGTATCTATCGGAAAAATATTTCGACGAAAAGACTAAAGAGTTTTATGAACTCAAACTGGAACAACTCACTATAGAAGAATATGTCAACAAATTCCTCGATTTGTTGAGGTATGTACCCTATATCAAGGCGGAAAAGGCAAAGGTGCAATGCTTCATCAGTGGACTACCTAAGGACTATCAGAATATATTGAATTTGATGAGCCAAAGAATCTAGAAGGCACTATTCGAAAGGCAACCTATTGTCATGAACAATTTGGGCATCGAGCAGAACCTTACGAAGGATGGAAACAGAAGAATAGTTCAAGATTTCAGAAAAAGGGAATTAAATCCCCAGGATTTAAGAACTATAAGAAGAACCCAAGAATGATCTTCCCAACCCAGAGTATGCACCACCAGAATTTTCCCTCCTTGAGCAGAAATAAAACTTCTGGACCCATATCAGTGAAGACTGATAACCCAAAGAGAGAACCTTTGAAATGTTGGGGTTGCGGGGAAGAACATCTATTGAGAGACTGTCCACATCGACAACAGAATAGTCAAAGGATTTATGACATCCAAGAAGCTACTACCATCAATGATGTGTCCAGGAGTGAGCCACAAACTTATGCAGCCTTGGATAATAACCAAGCCGACCACCAAGCTTCAGTAGTGGAAATAGAAGGTATGATTTCCAACCATCTATTGTCTGTTTTAATTGACCCTGGTTCAAATTTGAGTTATATATCCCCTAAAGCTGTTGATAAGTGTAAACTACAGCCACAAAAAAATACCAAGCCATGGTTGGTACAGTTAGCCACTGGCACCAAAAGAAGGGTAGCAGAGGTTATACTAGCCTACCAATTGATGTTGGGTAGATTCCCCACCCAAACAACCCTTAACTTATTACCCCTGGGATCGTATGATCTGCTGATTGGTATGGACTGGCTAGCCACCCATAAAGCTATATTGGAATGTTACCACAAAACCTTAGAATGTGTAAGTAAAGAAGGGAAAAAGATAACCCTTCAAGGGATCCAAAAACCTGTCTCGGTGAGACAAATATCAGCTCTGCAAATGAGAAAGTATTGTTGAAAGGGATCTCCCCTATATGCAATACAGGTGTTGAAAACAATCGAAGGTGACAAACCAAGCCTTGATGATCACCCTGTCTTGAGAGAATACATAGATGTGTTTTCGAAAGAGGTACTGGGTTTACCTCCGAGAAGGGACATAGGCTTCTCGATAGAACTTGCACTGGGAGAAGTGTCGGTGTCTAGGACACCCTACCGGATGAGCACACTCGAGTTAGTTGAACTCAAGTTGCAATTAAAAGAAATGATGGATAAGGGCTATATTCGGCCCAGCCTGTCTGCATGGGGGGGCACCAGTCCTGTTCGTGAAAAAGAAGGATGGTACCCTTAGACTGTGTATAGATTATAGGCAACTCAATAAGGTAACCATAAAGAACAAGTACCCCTTGCCCAGGATCGATGACCTGTTCAATCAATTGGGGGGTGTGTCTATTTTCTCAAAGATTGATTTGAGGTTGAGATACCATCAAGTCCGAATCAAGGGTGAAGACATCCATAAAACTGCCTTCCGAACGAGATATGGTCACTATGAGTTTGTGGTAGTGCCATTTGGGTTGATCAATGCCTCTGCCACTTTTATGTGCTTGATGAACAATGTACTCAGCAAATTTCTAGACAAATTTGTGCTTGTTTTTATTGACGATATATTAATTTACTTCAAGAACAGAAAAGAGCATGAAGAGCATCTTAGACTTGTGCTGCAAGTGCTAAGATAACATCATCTCTATGTCGAATTCAACAAATGTGAATTCTTCCAGAAACAAATACATTACTTACGCCATGTTTTCTCCGAAGAAGGAGTAGCAGTAGACCTTGAAAAAATCAGGTCTATCATGGAATGGCCTACCCCAAAGGATGTTTCAGATGTTATATCCTTTATGGGACGAGCAGGATACTATAGGATATTTATAAAAGGATTCTCCAAGATTGGTTGTCTAATCACTGCCCTCTAGAAGAAGGGGATGAAATTCCTATGGACATAGAAATGTGAAGAAAGATTCCAAACCCTAAAACATCTACTAACCCATGCACCCATGTTGAAAATCTCTGATCCAGAAGCTGACTTCCTCATGTGCATAGATGCCTGTAAGGAAGGGCTCGGAGGAGTCCTTATGCAGGGAGGAAGTGTGATCTACTATGAATACCAAAAATTGAATGAGCACGAAGTCAACTATGTGACCCATGATCTAGAGCTAGCTGCCATAGTGCATGCCTTGAAAATGTAGAAGCATTACCTCCTGGGGAGAAAATTTGTACTTATGACAGATCACTGTGGATTGCGATACCTATTTGATCAACCAAATCTCAATGCTAGACAAGCTAGGTGGATGGCCCTCCTTAGCGAGTTTGATTTCGAGATCAAACACATTAAAAAAAAGGAAAATAGGGTGGCCGATGCCCTTAGCAGAGGTATGAAAACAATTCAGCTCGCAGCGGTGAGCACCTGCGAGACAGATGTCAAGGAAAGAATCAGAAATGCACAAGAAACAGATCCCTTCATCCAGACCGTGACCGTGTACCTACAACAAGGACCCGTCGAAGAAAAATATGAAGGCTACCAGATGACCGAAGGAGGTCTTCTCACTTACAAAAATAGACTGTATATTCCAATTTGTGATGACTTGAAGAGGTTCATTATGGATGAACTACATAAAAGACCCTATATTGATCATCCAGAATACCAGAAAATGATCACTACCACCAGGAAACAATTGTATTGGCTTGGATTGAAGAAAGAAATAGCCGATTACTTAGCCAAATGCATAGAGTGCCAGCAAGTTAAAGCATAACACCGACACCCAGCAGGATTATTACAACCTCTACCAATCCCAGAATGGAAATGGGAAACCATCTCCATGGATTTCATCACTGGATTTCCAACATCGATCAAACAGAACGATGCCATTATGGTAGTGGTGGACAAATTGAGCAAGTCTGCCCATTTTATCTCTGTCAAATCCACTTGCAAAGCAATCGATATCGCCCAGGTATTCATGAAGGAGATATTCAGACTGCATGGTATGCTGAAAGAGATCGTGTCCGACAAAGACACGAAATTTACTTCTAACTTTTGGAAATCACTGATGGCTGGTTTAGAAACCAAATTGTTGTTTAGCACTGCCTATCACCCTCAAACTGACGGACAAACAAAAAGAGTGAACCAAATACTTGAAGACAAACTAAGAATGCATGTAATGTACCAACCCAATAAGTGGGAAGACTACCTGCCCCTGGTAGAGTTCGCCTACAACAACGGCTACCAAGCATCCTTAAAGATGAGTCCCTTTGAAGTCCTCTATGGTAGACCGTGTAACACTCTAGTCAGCTGAAGTAATCCTGTAAACACGATTTCTTTTGGACCCAAAATGTTGAAAGAAATGGAACAACAGGTGACTCAGATAAAACAAAACCTGAAGGTCGCTCAAAATCTACAGAAAAGTTATGTCGACCAAAAGAGAACTCCAAGAGAGTTCAAAGCGAGAGATCATGTATATCTCAGAGTTAGGCCTAGGAAAAGTTCCCTGAAAATGGGAGCTTGTGCCAAGTTATCACCTCGGTACTATGGACCCTTTGAGGTCCTAGATAGAGTGGGACCTATAGCCTATAGGCTAGCACTTCCTCCCACAGTCAAAGCACATAATGTTTTCCATGTCTCATTATTGAAGAAATATGTACATGATGCTAACCATATAATTGATTGGTATGTGATCCAGGTGGAACTGGAGGGAGAATTTCTACCAGAACCTCAATGCATACTGGACAGAAAGGAAACCCTGCTCCGGAACCGAACCATTGCACAGGTCAAGGTGCAGTGGAAACATTTTGGCCCAGATGAGGCTACATGGGAAATGGAGGATGCCATGAAACAAACATATCTGATTTTGTTTACACCTGTACATGCATGTCATGTTGATAGATAAGAACATCCATGATGATGTTCCTTTAAGGGGGAGGGAATTGTAACACCCTGTTTCCCCCAGTCTGTAAAAATAACTATACTAGCCAAGAACTGTGGCAAACTAAAAAACATGAATGTGTGATTGGAATGGACCTTGTGGAAAAGGTCGATGAATGTAAATAATAATAATAATAATAATAATATATATATATATATATATATATA
>ML779892.1:448255-470134 GCA_009831015.1 Picea engelmannii | reverse complement strand
ATATTGCAGGACTGTTGAGAGGGGAAGGTGCTGAAAAAGAGACCACGATGGCTGAAGAAAGGTGGTGGAAGGCACCTGGAAAGGTGGCATTAACTTCCGCCGAAACCAATACCGTATTTGGACTTCACTGGCCCAGAGAACCAAGAGCGACTCACTAGCCCCGAATTAAATGACTCGTCAGGATTGGTAGGTAAAGGGCTCCTCATGAGTAATGAGGGATGGGGGTGAACTTCCCATCTGTAGAGTCCTCAGACCTGACCACTGCGAGGAAAATCGTGCCACACACAACCTCGTCGAACAGAGAAAAGGCAGGAAGTGTGGGCGATCAAGGGAAAACACGAGGGAAAGAGGAAAGGAGAACTTTGGAAAAACATAGAGTGAGTGATAGCGGAGAAGAAGGAGAGTAACCTTCATTCTCGGTCACTGACAAACAGAGACACAGTCTCGCAACATCATGGTCTCAGCTCGGGGGTGGCTAGTGGTAAATCCATTGGGAGTCGTTGATCCTACGGTTGGGTGGAAATGAGCACCCCTCTCAGCAGTTGCAATCACATTTGGTGTTATTTCTGATAAGTGTTTTACATTTTGCATCTTGAAATTTATATGCTGACATGTATGCTCACAGTCTATGTAGTTTTATGAATGGTTTGAGTATAAGACTGCCTGTGTAGTGTTTTGATTTAGAAATGGTGGTTGCACGCTTATAATGGAAAGACTACGTATGGCTTATGTTTTATAAATCTCTATTTATACACATATTGAATTAATTCAGACTTCAAGTCTGTTCTTGGGAAATCTATACCCATATCCGTCTTAGGTAACACCCTGGATAGATCTCCCCATAGAGACACCCTTCTTAGAAATCTCACCAAGAATCTGGAAAATGATTTGAAGGTGCAAGTCTTCGTAACCTTGTATGAGGAAGAATGATCCTCTTGAAAATCCTGAAATAGCAACGAAGGAATACTGTGTTCTCTTTGCAAGAGTCGTCAAGGAGGCATTGGACGGTCATAATTCTCCATGGAGAATTCGCGAAGTCCCGAGAGCCATCAGATCTTGTAGAGGAGTAGGGGAGTTATGGTAATCCTATTTTCAAGTTTTAAGTTTGGGAGAAATCGGACCGTAGGATCTGAGTCGACAAGGACCGTTGGATCACTCGTGTAATCTCATTTCCTGGATTCGCGAGTTGAAGGGTTAAAACCCTTGCCTCAAGATTCGCGAGGTCGTGAAAGGCGAAGTACCGAAGGGACGAAAATATTTGTGTGAGCCAGTTATTGGTGAAGTGCATCAGAAGTCAGTATTTCGAGGTTTTGTGGGTTGAAGAACCAAAAGATTAACATCAGGATTCGCGAAGTCGCGAAGTCTAAAACTCCAAGAAGGCGGGAAGTTCCGTTGTGGGACCCACCTTGACGACGTGTCAGAATTTCAACATTTCGGCATGTCGGCGAATAGGAGGTCAAGAATTTTGTCCCGAAAGTCCCGAATTCGCGATTTGCGATAAGGAGTAATGAGGAGTTAGGGATCTCGACACTACGGGTGTCGGGATACAAAGGAGGTAGCACTTCGAGAAGCGAAGTCGCGGAGTGTCGAAGCTTGGGACAAGGGACTCATGGTAGAACTGCAAGGTGGGCCCATGCGATAGATAGACGGACATGTGTCACCTAGTGAAAGGAGCCAACACCCGTTAACCTCTTGCGTCTCCAGGATTCGTGAGATAAGGGAACGAGAGTTCAACCCTTCAACTTGCGAAGTCACGAGTAGCGAGAACGCGAGAGGGAAAGCTAACATCGCTTCTCGGGGATTCGTGAGATAAGAGAATGAGAGTTCAACCCTTCGACTTGTGAAGTCGCGAGTAACGAGAACGCGAGAGGGAAAACTAACATCACTTCTCAGGGATTCATGAGATAAGGGAACGAGAGTTCAACCCTTCGACTTGTGAAGTCACGAGTAGTGAGAACATGAGAGGTAAAGCTAACATCGCTTCTCGGGGTTTCGTGAAGAGAAGGTGCCAAGGTTGGATTCCACAACTTGCAAAGTGGCGAGTAGCGAGAGGAGATAGTGTTAATATTAGCTGATGGTCACGCATGGAGGGCGCTGATAGAGGATATCTATACCCATTTCGTGATCTCGGGTATCGCGAGATTAGAAAAGAAGAGTCGGGAGTTTTGACTCGCGAACTCGCGAGATTGCGAGTTGTGACAAGCAACTTCGGGAATAGGCCTTGGTCATAGAGCTGTGGTTGCTTGGAGAGGGTGAAGCTCACACCTAGTGTTGTTCACAGAGGGGAGCTTCTGAAAGGACCTGTGGATCGATTGGAAGAAGATTTTAGATGGAAATCAAAAGAGGCCGCTTTGGCTCATAAAAGGAACTAAACGATCCTTAAGACCGGGAGGTCGCGCAGAGACTCTGTTGAGGCAGAGGTGGCGTCTGCAGTCTGTGCTAAGTTCTATAGGTTTTCGGGGGTTCTGTCCCTTGAGAAAAGGCAAAAATTTATTATGCCGCAGTAGGGTTGTGACACTATGGCATAGAAGACTTTCTCACATTCATTATAGATCTCTCCCAGATCTAGGGAAGATGGTAACAGGTCTTCCAGAGATACAAATTCAGCATAAAGGTGTTTGAAAGGTTTTTTCTCTTGGAAGGAATGTTAAAGGATCCTTCTTGAGCAGCGAAAATAGATCCAAGGAAATCTTGGGCTTGATACATTTAGATGTGTGTGGGCCAATGAATTTTGCATCTCTGAATGGGTACTTGTACTATGTACTCTTCATAGATGATCATTCTCAAAAAACTTGGATTTACTTCTTGAAGAACAAGGATGGATTCCTTGCAAAATTTCAAGAGTTCAAAGCTCAGGTTGATAACCTGATCGTAAGAAAGATCAAAGTACTAAGATCAGATAATGGAGGAGAATACACCACCAAATATTTAAACCCTCATCAACCCTCATCACAATCACTCTCTCCCTGAGTGTATGGAAGTCATCAATGACAAGTTCCCCATCTAAACTATCCTATTCCATCGAGGCCCTCCAACAATAGCCTTCCACCAATGCATCTAGTGGCTGCCATGATCATGCTCTCACTGACTCTCAACTGTCCTACCAAGTGTCGTGACTCCTGGTCACAATCCTGCTGAGGTGATACCTCATGCCTCTCACTACTAGTGTCAACAATGGAATCCCCAACAACACACTCTTCAAAATATAAGGCACTGAACTGCCCACTGTCCCCTATGCTACTGAGTCCTCCTGTATGCCACTGCACGCCATTACCAAATGTGGCCCCTATCTGAATGTCACCATATCCTGTATGGGAAACTGTATCCTCCTGTGCACTCACCCTACTAATATCATCTATGCCTCGATCCCATACAGATGTTTCTAGACACGTGCTATGGTCATTCCAACCTATAAGGAGTGCATCCTCATCACTGTAGATCGATCTTGGGAATGAGTGTCCCAACAAGCTATCACTCTCCACAACCTAGTTCATCAATGGAATTTCCAAGAGTGGTGATTCACTCTCCTCATACTGATAGGTATGTGTAAGTTCAACTATCTCCAAGCCATACCTCTCCTCCTAGGTCTGCCGATCCATATGTTCCTTGTGTACAATCCCCACACAAGGCTCCTCTACCATATTAGGAATGCCACTGATATCCTCATGTCTCGTGGCTAGCATAGGTGAATGAGAAGATGAAAAATGTGGCTCACTCATCATAGGAAGCTCATCGTTCTCCATACATGACTTCTTGGAAGCCATGTCTACACCCACCAGTAGGTCATCCAACCTCCTAAGCTCATCATGTTTAAGTGCCAACACATGTGAATCCTCACAAGTGTCACGACTATGGTGAAGTGTTGAATCCTCAACATTACCTTATGAGGAAGATGAAGGATATGCACTATCATCCTGTCCATCCAACTTTCCCTCAGATGCGCAAGAGTCACTAGCCTTATCAGACTGCTCTAAATAGGAATCTATGGTTGCATTCACATGCATCTCTTCATCCTCACTGTCATAGTGCACCTCAACAATGTGCACCTTCCCTTTACCCATGCATCGGTGATTTGAATTCCAAGAAACTTTGCAACTGTAGCAACACTCCTTGCATATAATGAGTGTAGGCTCCATATGTGATCCTGTCAATCCACTCGCTAGTAATGATGTATCTACATACTTATATGATTTTCCCCTTAGGCTGGCAGGAAAACCATCTCTAATACCATTGTAATGTTCATGACTTGGCTAGTATGTTGTTAATTTGTATGTAGGATCTATTGTTTACAACATATAAATGATCATACAAATAATAAATGTGACAAAGGACTGCAAAGTTTGTATTATGATATCTCTGTGGATTACAAAATGGCCGAATGCGGCTGAATAAACTGACAATACTCGACTAGATCGACAGACAAAGGATCTTAGTTGGAATACAAATAAGTAACTCTAAGATAATACTCAGAATATGGGAGCACTGCGGAATCAATGGATGCACTGGGACTATGGCAGCTATGATGGTAACTACTGGAAGTCTGGTGTTGGCACAATGGCAGACCCAGGGTTCAACACTCAAGAGCGTACCAACAAAGCCCTTACTACCGGCCCTTTCGGTAACACCTGCGAAGAAGATGAAGTTTCACCCGAGGTAGAGGAAGGGGTGGTTGCAAGACTCAGGTGTCTGCAACCTTAGTTGGGACACAGATCTATGATTATATCCTTTATAGAGCACTTAGCACCATTCATTCATCACTATTCTCCCTTATTATACTTCGCAGATAAGACAGAACGTCCCAGTACTTGATGAAATATAAGATATTTTAGTGCTTAGCAACACCAACACATATTAGATCCTATAGATCAACACTAAGAATCCTCATACACATTAGATATACTATTCATATACATCTAGTAAATCACAAAGCATAAGTAAATCTATCTAATCATGGCAAAGCACTTAGCAAGATAATGAAAACACAAGGAAGCAACAACACAAAGCATGAAACATAGGTTTACGTGGTTCACCCCCACCCCGGGGTTATGTCCACAAAGTCTTCTTCTTCTTTATTAGATTTGATAAATTTGATTACAACACAGAGCTCAACTTGTACTCCGCATAGGACTGGTGATCTACGTGCACCTTGCCAGATCCTCCTTCCTTGAGTAGATCTAACATAGATCCCTCTTACAATTTGTGCACTCAGCACTTACAACACTTTCACTCAGGTCTGCAAGCCTCTTACAATCATGCACAAAGAATTTACATTCGATCACATAGATCTAACTACTAACACTAAGCCATTCCCCCTTCTTTCATTTCCTAGCTACTTATTTATACTTTACAACATAGGCCTAAAACATGGGTAAACCCATGGGACGACATCCCTTTCCCATTACATTAACCCAAAACCCTAAAAGGGCCCCAAAAGTGGGCCAAGATCCCGTGATCTCTACTTCATCTGGCGCTCCATCTTTGACAGGGTGTTGATGTCCAAAAACGGTCAAATATGACCAAGTGTTCCTTAGAACTTGGTCAAGGGCCAATAGGCCCCCAACACTCACCTGTGACTCGTCCTGAGTCACTCTGGTCTGATCAGCTCTGCTTCCAATGTCTTGAGCTTGTCCCAAGTTACTTCGACTTGCTGCAGTGCGACAACCTCTTGCTCAGTGAACTCCTAGATCACTGCGTCATTTACTGGTCCCTCCATGCACTGTTTTGCAGTGATGACAACCTGTTCAATCTCGACTGTCTGGCTCTATGGCTCTCAACTTCAGTGAACAATTGGCATGATTTCTCTTGGAGTGGTTGAAGTCATTGAGAGACTTCTATCACTTTTCTTTGCAGGATGTGTACCTGTTGTTGGGCGGTGCATTGCTCTGGAAATCACTTCATTCTTTCTACTGGGGTCAAGGCCTTCAATTGTGCATGTAGCGTGTCTACATGCTACTTTTCTTCTTGGAGCTATGCTTCTAATGTCTACAATTCTTGTTTTTTTGTGAGGTTCTCATAAGTCTGGGCGCTTCTAGCGCTCAACTTCTTACATTCAAAAGCCAAGGTTTTTAATCAACCATCTGTGCTATGAGCAGTTGCTTCCCTCAAATCTCTTACTTCTTGTGGAGTCTCGGGCACAATACGAAGTTCTAGATCTATGATGCACTGTTGAAGTTGTTGGATTACTTCTTCAAGTTGTGCCACCTGCTGTGGGTCACGTTCTTCAATTTTCACTTCAATGACCGTCACAGAGAGAAGTGCTCTGTGAACTCTTTCCTGTACTTCAAGTTTCTCTGCTAGAAACTGGTACATGCTCTGCTGTAACTATGATTTTTCCTCCTCCCACTTCGATTCCAGGGAAATATTTTCCTGTTCTTCCTTCCTCTGTTGTACTTTAAGTGTGCTCTGTACCTGTGCCAAAGCTTGGGTGGCTTGCTTTGTGTCTTCTTGAGCTCGTCGAAGGAGAGCTTTGACTTTCTCAACGATCTGGCATAACTAGGTGGGCTCATCATCTGCTCCTGTTGTTTCAATTGTCAAGGGCACCGTAGAAATTGCTCCGCTAGACTGGAGTTCCTGCTGCACTTCTTGAAGTTAACCCTTGATCTGGTTGAATACCTCCTCCTTCTTCGCTTCTTTATTTTCTGCGATCTCTAGTGAGGTATCATTCAGCGCAACAATCAAGAAGTCGAAGTCGTCCTATGTGAGGGTTGTCTTAAACTTAGTCTGGGTGGCCTTAGATTTCTTTCGGAATGAGGGATTTGGTGGGGTAATCTTCCTTTTCTTGGCGGGATCGTCCTCCTCTCTAGGCGGAGTAACCTCACCTTTGTTTTGCTCAACTTGTGTGCCACCTAGTTCTTCACCATCACCTCCCTTTGCAGGTGAGATAGAAGTAGTCTTTGTGGATGTGCTATGGATATCTTGAAATTCCACATCCTTCTTAGTCTTGCATGGTTCAGGTATATCCAGCATAGCTTCAGGGCTATCCACATTGGACATCTCTGCGGGGTTTACTGGAACAAGGAGGTTCACCGACTATTCCTTGGTAATCTACTCCAAGTCTTCTTCTGTCAACTTATAGTATGACTGGAGTTGTTGTTTGTGCTCAGCCGTGTGCATTGTGATATAGGTGAAGTGGTGGTTTGCGCTGAATTTGATCAAAGGTATAAACCTATGAAGTGTGTTTGGTGTGATGAGCAATGTAGACTAGATTTCATTCTTCAATTGATTGTAATAAGCGTGGAAAACAACATTGGACTGCCACTTCTTGTTCATGTCGCTGGAGTACCACAACGTACAAAAATTTGTGGCTAATGGTTCGAAGGGTTCAATATCCAGAAAAGTGGCACCTTCTGGTAGCTCCCAAGCGATGAAAGCGATGAGTATGAGAAAACAACTAAAGTGGAACTCATACCCTTGGTCTTGCGCTTGTCTGCAGTCAAGCTCTAGCTGATTTATAAGATACTTTGCCCAGTTCATTTGTAGTCCCTCCATGCACTTCCCTACGAGGTCAACTACAAATCCGGTCACCTGTGTGGGTCTGTTTTTGCAGACTAACTTCCCTGTGATCAGCTGGCAACTAAGGCACATTGCTTCATTCTCAATGGAGGCTACCTTGTAACCTTGCGTGCCCTTCTCTAGATCTCCACATGTGTCTTTTATTCTTTGGACGAGAGTATGATCTGCGATCTTTCCAGGGTAAAACTCATGCGGTTCAGGGCCCTACATGCTTAGCCCTATGATCCGATTGATCAGAATCAGATCCATAGTGATGCGGCAGTCCAACCATAAGTATCCTCTATGGTAGCAGGACAACAACAATCTGATGCATGCATTCACTTCCTGATGCCTCCAAAATGTGGAATCTTAATTACATTGAGGAGGGTTGACTACGCGAGGTTATGGGTCCATTGCTGAGGGAAAATATTCGGGTTCCTTCCTTATGTGATAGTTAAATACTTGTGTGGGGCTAGCATGCTGTAAACCTTGTGATCTCCAAGGTTAAAATCACTAAATTTCAGCGCTGTGAGCTTATCCTGGTCAACATGAATTGAGTGCACCCCTTTCAGGAGGTACGCAATGACCACATCATAATCGAAGTATTTGGGTACAATGTCTCAATTCACTGTGCCAATTAGTGGTGGGATATACTTAGGCAAGATACTTGGGATCATCTTCACAGTGGTGAAGTCGTTTCCAAGCTTAGATCATCTTTCCAAAGGCAGTCGAGATGGTCTTGCTCGAGCAGTGGATGGGGAGGCATGCAATGCTCCTGAGGATGATGTATGTACACCTGTAGATATTCCTCGCTCTGAGATGACTCTCTCAGTCATTAATTCAATGAGAAATTCTTCAACGATTTTCTCAGCAACGCTGAGCTCGTCTGACATACAAGCTTGGGTCAGCTAGCTCGGGTGCGAAAGGAATTCAGAGACTACATTGAATAGTATGGGAACAAGGCAATGATATCAAGGTGAGTGAATCTCAGGTTTCGTGCTCAAATTCTCACTTAGAAAAAAGTATTCTCGGTGCGTGGCATGATGGACTAAGTAGGGAAACTTAGTAACGGTTTGTTGGCAACGGTTATGATCCTTTATTAACTCTTGTTCAACCCGTTATGGTTATTTCAACGGTTGGATGACAAACCTTTATTTCGTTTCTACCCATTCGGAGCGGAAGTTGAACGGATATATTGGCCCCAATGGCTATATTGCTTCGTCATGGCGAAGTACTCTATGTCATTGTTCTGATATCTCGGTGAAGATCCAATTCTGCAATTTTTCTGTCTGCGAAGTATCCTCTAGAACTTCTTGTAACCTTGCAGTATTAGCCCTTTTATTTCTTAACTTTCTAGCCTTCTTCCCCGTGAGATTCATCTTAGTAATTCTTTTACCATTCTGATGCTTATCTTCTGTGGTTTTAGTTACTTCGTGTTGTTGAAAGTCTTTCCTAGGGTTCCTTGATAATACTTCTTCTGTATCAAAAATAGGTAACTCAATCTTCTATGGATCCTCTAGTGTTCTCTTATCCTCGACATCAGTGTTGCTAGTATTAAATATCTGCAATCTGCTCTTTTGTTCTTCAATCAAGTGCGTGATCCTTCTGGTCATAAAGTCTTTTAACTCTTGCTTCTTCTGTTCCAAAACTTCTTCTTCCTCTTTTCGTCTGGCTTGTTCTCTATCAATCCAAGGTTTTCCTATGAGCATGGTAAACGAGGCGTTGTCTTCAATAAATTTAATGATCTCAAAGTCTTCCTCTATCGAAGTTCCATTGATAGTCATAGGTATTCGATCGAGCCTTCCACATAGGTTTACTAGCTTTCCTCTGAATAAACTTGCTCCTCCTAGGGAAGGGATCATGGCAGGCTTTCCTATAGCTTCCCAAGTTTTTTCTAGTATAATGTTCACTTGTGTTTCTTCATCAAGAATACAGTCAATGTCAAAGTCCCCTATTCTTGCTTCAACTTGCTCATTTTCTTTGAAGATATCTGATAGCCTAACATGTCAGTGATCATTCAAGGCGTCTTTCATCTGTAGCAATATCTTTTCTGATTCCTTCTGAGTTTCAACTATTTCTGGATCTGTCTTAGGGTTTTCTTCATTCAGATTCATTCTTTCAAGCTTAGCAATCATTCTAGGGCAATCCAACACTTCATGGTCCAAATATTTGCAACATAGAAAACTAGGTCTTTCACTAGGGCATTCCTTAGCAAGATGTCCAGGTCTTCTACAATTATAATAGAGGTTTAACCCTCTCTTTCATTTAAATGTTCACCAACTTCTTCTATACTGTGCACTAGGATCATGGTAGCTAGCCTGCACAAAACTCTTTCTAGGATCCTGCATCCACTTGTTAGTCCAGAGGTTCTTTCTATGCATAGGTATAACATATCTATCATTATACTTATTAAATCTATTCATATAAAACTTTGTTTCATCTATTAATGCCCTAGTTTTGAAGCTAGGACATAATCTATAGAGCATACCTAGATCCATGCTTTAGAAACAAAAAAAATCACTTATCTTACTTCTACAGAGAACAAGCTTTCAGATCCAAAAACTTTTGACTATTCTTACCTTTATTAGAGCACAAAGCTTACAGATCTTACCTTTTTTTCTGTAGATCTGACTTCTTTCTTTTAGAAATTTCCACTTTTACTTTTCTTAGAGCACAGAGAATTCAGATCTCGCTTCTTTTCTTCGGATTTTATCTTCCTTTCTTTAGATCTGACCTTATTCCTGGCACAAAGCTTCACATGTCGAGTAAAAATCTGTGCACTAGGGCAACAAATCTACGCACATAGCTTTATTTTGCACAAAGTTTCTTCTTTCTCAGTTCCCAACAATCACAGTTTCAGGTCCCAGCAACGGAACCATTTGTTGGCACAGGGGTATACCTAGGGTTCAATGCTCAAGAGCGTACCAACAAAGCTCTAACTACCGACCCTTTAGGCAACACTTGCGAAGTAGATGAAGTCTCACCCGAGGTAGAGGCAGGGGTGGTTGCAAGACTCAAGTGTATGCAACCTTAGCTAGGACACAGATCTGTGATTATATCCTTTACAGAGCACTTAGCACCATTCATTCATCACTATTCACCCTTATTGTACTTCGCAGATAAGAGAAAACGTCGCAGTTCTTGCTCAGATATAAGATATTTCAGTGCTTAGCAACAACAAAACATATTAGATCCTGTAGATCAGCACTAAGCATCCTCATACACATCAGATATACTATTCATATACATCTAGTAAATCACAAAGCATAAGTAAATCTATCTAATCATGGAAAAGCACTTAGAAAGATAATGAAAACACAAGGAAGAAACAACACAAAGCATGACACATAGGTTTACGTGGTTCACCCCCACCCTGGGGCTATGTCCACAAAGTCTTCTTCTTCTTTATTAGCTTTGATCAATCTGATTACAACACAGAGCTCAACTTGTACTCTGCATAGGACAAGATATCTGCGCGCACCTCGCCAGATCCTCCTTCCTCGAGTAGATCTAGCACAAAGCCCTCTTACAATCCGTGCACTCAGCACTTACAACACTTTCACTTAGGTCTGCAAGCCTCTTACAATCATGCACAAAGAATTTACATTTGATCACACAGATCTAACTACTAACACTAATCCATTCCCCCTTCTTTCATTTCCTAGCTACTTATTTATACTTTACAACATAGGCCTAAAACATGGGTAAACCCATGGGCTGACATCCCTTTCCCATTACATTAACCCAAAACCCTAAAAGGGCCCCAAAAGTGGGTCGAGATCCCATGATCTCTGCTTCGCCTGGCGCTCCATCTTTGACAGGGTGTCGATGTCCAAAAAGGGTCAAATATGACCATGTGTTCCTCAAAACTTGGTCAAGGGTCAACATCTTGAAAGTTCACCCTCATAGATATACCTCTTGGAATGGCCTAGAAACTGTCCCAAATGTTGTGCCCGACTCTATTCCTTAGTACTGGTATTTGTCAGACCCCTCTGTTGATAAATCTGGACCCCAGATGGATACCCCTGGGGGAATGCACCCCTCTTCTTCTGGAAAAATTCATACTATTCCACTGTCGGAATCAGACGAGATATGTCTCAAAATGACCATCTTGGTCTACTGGGAAATGGGTCGAAAGGGTTCCCCTGAATCTAGTATGATGCTCACTCTGGAACCCCAAATGTGCCTGCCAAAAGTGTCGCACGTCCAAGTCTAGAAAATGCGTCCGAGTTGATTCCTCCATCAGAATCTAATGAGGAACCAGGAAAAATATGCGCCTTTCTCTCTTCTCAAATGGGTCATAGGGAAATCTTAGAATTCTCCCTGGATGGAATAAGTCGACTAAAAACCCTCTTAGAAGTTGCACCCTCACTCCGGATGAATGCACCCTTGCTGCTGAACACTGTGTCACTGCTGTTGAAGAATGATGGAAGACCTGAATGATCTTCCCGGTGACTAGTTTGTGTCTCTCAACACCGAAATCAACCAACTGGTGTCTTCCTCTTGGAATCCACTAAACTATCTCCCCTGAGATGCGCCTCTTCTCCTCAATGACAAGTCATAATCTGCATAATGATGAATTAGGTTGCTGGCCCTTCTCTTATAGATTTTCTAAACCCTAATTCACTGTTGAAACCGTAATTCATTGTTGGCCTTTTCCCTCCAAAGTGACTTTTACTTTATTTTATTATTCCTTGATTAAATCACTTAATTAATTAATTAATTATCCATTTTACCTCTAAAAAGTGATTTATCCATCCTTATGGCTTCTCCGACCACTGAAATTCACTTCTCACCATCTTATCCTGTAGTGCTCTTCTTCCCGATTCTGATGAGCTATCACACTAAAAGGTTTCTCCAAGTAATATGCCCATTGTGACCTTCTTAGTGAATTTAATTAAGATATGACCCATAATAACTCAAAATTGTGGAAATCGTCGGAATGCAACAAAACCAAAGCTAAGCTATGCATAATGGATCCTGATGATGAACGATGCAAGTCGAGCCCAAATAAACCCCTCAATATCTCCCGAACTCTTTGTCACCCCTATCTGGCTACTCGGGTAGGCATAACACTCTAAAATGTTGTAATGTTATAATGTCCCAAAATGGGGACATTACAGGTTCTCTTGAATGATTCCAAGTTCTCTGATTGGTTTACGTACTGAATGTATTTCCTAAATTGAACTTGAATGCTTCTAACTAGATGGTTGCTTGATTGTTGTTGTGAGTTTAGTTGGAAGACTAGCTTGGGTTGGGTAATATTTGAGTTCCCTTTGATTTCCTTATGTTGTGATGATTTCAGAATCCTCTTGCTTGTAAATACCTTACCGATGTGCCTTTGTTTACACTATGGTAGCTTGATTGTGATGTTTACCTTTTCTTGTCTATGGATGATCCATGTATAGTATATTTAAATGGCATGTTTATTATGTGATTGAACCATGAAAATAATCCATGATTAAGAATTAAATGCATAGTAGTGAAGCATATATAACCATGCATTGCAATGAAAGGATTTTTCTTGGCTATGTTACATAAGTATTTGTTAATCTCGGTATCACTAAGTGCATCATCACCCTTTGTTGGAGAACATGTAATTAGACTAGGGTGATTACTACTTGTATGATGATCACTATTAATGCACACTTGTACATATTGTTAAGATATATGATTGTTTAGCACAATAGAAAAGAGAATAACAATCTGGGAGAAAGTAAAAAATAAGGAGATTCGAGTAGTAAATATGTGCGGTGTCAAATTTGTTTCAATTGTTGGCTACCCTCCTTGCTCAAGGTGGTGTTGGTTCTCAGAACAAAACATCCATTTACACAAATAACATAGAGAAGTAAAATAACTCATATTCCCTTTCTAAATCAAGGAAGGTAGCTTGGTTGTTATGTTACTCTTTCGAAAACACAAATTATTTGTGATGATTGTTATACCATCTTAACAAATATATATTACTATTGGATGGGGCTAGTTGACTAGTTGACTAGGTCAAGTAGTCAATCAATGTAATAGAGTAAGTTGACTAGAGATATAGTCAACAAGGTAGTTGATTCATTCAACTCACAAAGGTAATTATGACAGTTACAACTACTCTAAATGATGTAATGCATAAATAGACATAGATTTGATATGTGAAAGAGGTTGGATTGTTGACCATATATTAATAAAGACTACTTGTTCCTAGTTCCATAATTACTCTCTATCTCCTTCTCCTCCTCCTACGAATGCATGCATTGATATTACTTTGTTGTATCTTGTGGTTGAATGGCTACTATACTGGTAACAAATTTTACTATGTAATCCCTTAAATTACAACATTGGTTCCATTGTTGGTACTACATAATTCGATACTTGTAGAATAGTTTCGTGCATTCATAGATGTTGAATGATGAAGATATTTGTGAGTGGTGGTAGATAAAATTGGAGAACTATTTGAAGAATTGTTCTAGAATAAATGGACTAACACTCGCACAAGTTAGGGTGCAATTATTCATAGAGACTCATGAGATATTTTTGGAATCCATACTAATGGAGATTAAGAAGTTTGTAGACAGACTTGTGCATGAACCATCAAATTAAGGGTGAGAAACTGCTCTCGAAGTTGATTAATTAAGGGTGAATGAAATTGTACAAGTGGGTCAAGAAGATTGTAGGAGACTTTTGCGAGGAACAAGCAATTAAAGAAGAAAATCCTTAGACAATGTCAAAATGATATTCTATGATGATTTTCATGATAGTTTCCTCTACATGGTACCAAATTTTCTACACCAATTCTTTATTGACAAAGGAGCTACACATATAGTAGAAGCACAACCTCTTTTGAATACACCTATCTGCATCGATTGGAATAAGAAGAAATAAGAGTGGGAATACTTATTGCACAAATGAATGACTACAATGATTGTTGTTGTCGATGAAGAGTAAGCTTTAGGTTAGTGATGGTGGGGTAGTCTCTTGTAAGATGAACACAAATGAATGACTACAATGATTGTTGTTGTTGATGAAGAGTAAGCTTCAAGTCAGTGATGGTGGGGTAGTCTCTCGTGAGAGGCCTCAAAGAAGAAGAAAACCCCAGTTGAATTGAATTGAATAAGAAGTAGACCAGGAGGAAACACATGCATGTCAAATAAAAGAAATAAACAAGCATTGACTAGGAGACAAAGAGAATACACATTGGAGGAAGAAACAAAGAAAATAAATGCAAGGATAATACAACAATATAAACCCATTTTTTATCTATATAATATTGAATAATACAAGAGGTAAAGAATAATATCTAATATGCGTGATAATGAAAACCCTCGTGAATCCAGAAGAGAAGAAGAGCCAGTGAAGTGATGATTCAATGGAGTGATAACCCTATTTCATCCTAGAGATGAAAATTGGTTAGATTCAGAAGAGGAAACAACCTTGACAATTCCTATTATGGACATGAATTTGTAGTTGGTGGAGGAAAGATTGAGATACATACATCTATTAGAAGGTAATGAACACATAAAGGTCGATGAGTTAGGACTACTTAGAACATTGGATCCAACATGACTAAATCTTGATATTAGTGAAATCCTTTGACACCACTTACACATTGAACAACCTCATCTGGTATCAGTTTAGATTCGACTAAATGATGAAGGATAAGTCATGGATGTAATTTGGATCCAAATGCCACAAAGAGAAGGAAAAATAGATAAACATTATTCTTGAAGAAGGTTAAAATGACTTGCTTATACATATTGAATATCTCATGGGAGTACACCCCTTTCCGGAACTACCCATCGAAGAATTTCAAATTCCACCATTTGATGGTTTTGATGAAGAGACATGACTTAGAAGAGATAGTTTGGTTGAGTACAAAGAGAAAATATGCCAAACATAAGAGGTTGAATAAGAAATAGGTGGTCGAGAGACACTGGTAAAAAATAATAGTAGTTATAAGAGAAAACTAGTAGAAAATATGAATCAGTCAGGTAAACCATCAACACCACCACCTCCACCATTGATTTTGTTGGTACTAAAAAACATGCCACACAATAATATTGGAAAAATCCCTCTGTACGAGGGTGATGAGGACCCCAAGTGACACATGTTTATCTATGAAATTCCTTGGGATGACATGGACATAATAGATGAAACTAAAAACGTGGTGTAGTTTGTAGAGGCACTTGGAAAGAGATCCTTGACACAGTTTATGAACTCTATTGAAAACTAGAATAGGACCAAAGAAGACATTATGATAAAAGGATTAAGGATCTATTGAGCCAAATTCCTTATACAAGTGATAATGAGATACTTGTGCAATGGTTCATTGTTTGGTTTCTCCAAATAATTAGGGCATCATTGAGGATGCATGAGATCAAATATTGTGAAGAGGCCCTTCATAAAGTACAACAAATGAATTATGATGATGATGGGATAAACTCATCATCCAATAGAAGATTGGAAGAGAAATTATAAATGATGCAAAGATGAATTCATGACCTAGCCATGAGAAGATCACACCTATGGTGTACAATCTGCATGAATGAGGGTCACACAAAGGACACTTAGCAATACAAGGAGTCAAATGATAGATAACAAGATTCCATGATAGTGAACACAAATTATTTTTGTGAAATCTATGAAGACATGATAAACAATTCCACGAGATATTGTTTGTACAATTTGAAGAACATTAAACCAAAGTGGTGTGCCATTTGCAAACAACCCATGTAAAACATGTCATAATGGAAACTTAATGGTAGAAACAAATCAAACTACCAGACTATGTAAAATGCTCAAGCTATGATCCAAATAAGGTTACACAGTGAGGTAGATATCAAGGAAGAGGATATGGGGGTTACAACAGAAGAGGTGGTTATGGAGATCAAGGACTTAGTGAGATACATCCCATATGTCATTATGGACAATCCTTTCAATGATTCTGAAGGGTTGGATATTGATTCTGATATTGACGAGTTGAATATTGAATTGGATAAAGTTCAATCTAATTTTGATTTGGATATGTAATAAATCTTATTTAAGAAAGTTATCCGATTCAAATTTAATAATCATATGGTTTCCCTTCTTGATTTGAGCTCCTTCTTGATTAATATATTAATGGTGAATTTTTTCTCACATGATATATGAATTGGATGGATAGTGTTAAGTTTGAAGATAATATAGTCTCAAGCATCATGTCAAGCCCTAGCCTAGACAACTGTAGCAATCCCTATCCTACCCTAGCTATCCCCACCCTTGGCCTAATATACTCTTTCTTAGACTAACCTACCATACACTATCCTATCATGTTCTATTCCACCATACCATATCCTAATATACTTTTCCTAATATGAAGCTACCCTACCATATAATGCACTAACTTATCACTATCCTAGTTGAAAATAACTTACCTAACTAGCTAGCATACCCTATCTTACTACTACCCTAAACTAACCTACCTAGATTAATCTATGTATATTGTATCATCAACTAACATGCCCTTTTGAACCTAGCCTATCTTTCCCTAACTAATTCTAACATTTCCTACACTAAAAAACCATAACTTGGCCTAACCTTCAAAATGGGGCACCAACAAATTGATATTCCACTACATGTAGTCAATCGTTAAGACAAGAACACATAAAGTACCCATAGATTTGAAAAACCAAATGTGCTTCTTTCCTTCACTTTGTCTTTGAAAATGAATGGAATGAAGATTTAATAGTATAAAATATGAAAATTCATAATGTTTTGAAATTAATTTTGTACTAGTGCTTTTTGTTAAGTATAACAAGTCACTATTTCTATTTCATAACCTATAACATTTATGGAGTTATATACTTAATAAAATGTCCAATAAATATCATTTCATCCTATCTTTACTTCAAAGATGAAGGTGAATATGAGTACCTTTTCCTTGACTAAAGGGTATCCATAGGTGGGCACTTGTAGTCACCAAATATCTTTCCAAGATGATCATGAAATAATAATCCAAGTCAAATAAAGATGCAAACGATTATAAATACTTTAAAATATTTGACTATAATGAAAATAACCTCTAACTCATTTAACACCTAATTCTAACCCCTAATTTCTATAATCCCCACCTTCTAACCATGATATCCCCTTCTCTTATAAAACCATACCCTAATCCATATAAACCCTAACCCATTTTCCCTAAATCTTATAGCCCTTATGGCCTATCTCCCAATCCATATAACCCTTAACCTCAATAAAACCTAACCCTATAACTCATAAACCCAAAACCCCTCACTCGTATAAACTCTAACAATTACCTCTATCAACCCTAATCCATATAGTATCAATCCATTTTAATTTATAGCCACTATAATCGATAATCCCTAACCACTACAACCGATAGTCGATAACCCACTATCGGTAACCCCTGTAACCCATAATCCTTGTCACCCTTAACCCATAACACCTTTCCACCCACCCCTAACCTCCATTAAGTTTAACTATTATAACCTTTAACCCTTAATCATTATTCACTAGTACCATTTGGGCCTGCTTTATCTAACCCTTAACTTTTAAAACCTCCAAGCCTTAAACCCTACACATTATAACTACTCACCATTATAATCAATCATATCTAACCAAACCCTTTGACCTTGACCTTTATAACCACCATCATGCCAACTATAAATCCTAACAAGTAACTCCTATAAGCCATAAACCATGACCCTTAACCAACTCATAACCCTAAAACCCTAACCCTTGATCCCTATAACACCTAACTCATAGTCCCCAACTCCTAACCACGATAACCCCTAACCAATAACCATTATAATAATTAATTATCATAACCCTTAAACCGTATAACCCATGAAATTTAATTCTTATCACCCTTAATGTAACATACCCAGATCCCATGTTGGGCACATCACTAAACCAAATTGAAATAACAAAAATATGATACCATTTTTAATATGAATGCATATGCACAACATGGAAAAAATGACTCATGAAACTATAATTCATTTCCAGAATTATAAATGCAAACTATTTATCACACATAGTAGCATTCAAACATATATAACACATAATAAACACAACAATTAAACATCAATTAAACACAATGACCATGACACTTATTTTTATCAATATTTACACAACCGATTGCAGATGACAGATGTTCCACCCAACCGTAGACTCTTCTACTATAGTTATCTCAGTGGAAAGTCACCCCCGAGCTAGGACTATGACTCAACAAGGATGAATGAGATCCTATGGCTAGATAATGTCCACTCTAACAAACTAATACCCTGTAAATTCATAGTGACACAACTTCTATATAAATTCCAATTGCCCACCTCTCTTCCCCATCAGTTTTCACAACCCAAGGGATGATATTTCCTTCTTTGCACCAGATTCCCTTAGACAATATCCATCCCCTCTAAGGATCTACTAGAAACCAAACATGAATCTCTTAGTTGGGGGTTGCAAGGAATCCAATTGTAAAATGAAGTGCTCACAACATCATTTTTACATGCTATTGGGTAATTTTCAGCAAGAAATATTTACAGACATTACAACCAAGTTATTAACATAAGACACAAACCTCTTATGGTTTTTTTCACACACAATATGGTTGGTTCTCTTTATCAACATCCAACTCTATTTTTCGTCACTTCTTGTTGTCCTAACAATCAACTGCCCCTTCCTACTCAAATTTTTCCTTTTCTTCTTCTCCCATGCTTACTTTATTCTCACACTTCCCTAAAATGATTGTACTTAGCCCATTTTGTCTCTCACTCAACCTATAACATGCATTCAATGTTACAATTCTCATCATGAGTGTAGTCATCCCATAATGTCATAACTAGGTGAGTTGACTCTCTCACCTAGCCCCCTTACATGTATTAAATGTTTGGATTTAATAAGTAAAAGGTGATAATTTGGCATTAAGAAAAATGATTTAATGAAAATGGTATAACACTCTAGGCATATGGATTTCCCTCAAACCCACACATTTATCCCCATCTCTTGTGGAATCATAGCCTTCCATGACTCTGTCCATGTTTATCTACAACCGACAATGTATTTCATTTTATTATTTTTCAATGTATAATGTTTACATATTACATTGCTTGTCCCTTGGACATTCATCATATATAAAATTATACATTTCTATTTGAGGGGTAAAAATTGGGGTGTTACAATCCCCCCTCGCCCTCCCCCTCCCCCCTTATTCTCTTACTGTCCTTAGTGCACATCACCATACATGTGTACATATATAAATATAGAATTATACATCACACTACTCAATACTTTAACAATTTAATTACTTCCATGACAATTCCAATCAACAATATCTCATTCCCCTCATTCTACACAATCCAAGGAAGTCTACCCTCTTGATTGCACCATAGTCCCTCGACCTATCCCACTTGTTAGAATATAATGGATGTGCTCGTTTAGCCATAGACAATATCACTATTGTCACCCAACCATAGGCCGAAGCCATGCCCGAGCACCTTAACCTTGACAGAGAATCATTCCGGAAGCAAACCCTAGGCTAGATAGCCAAACAAAGGGTGACACATCTTTCTCCAAGAATAGCGCACCAATCAAGAGTAACAAGAGCTGATAAGAGATTCTAAACCATAACCAAAATATAGTCCAAGCCAAAACCGAAATCTGCTAGCTACACCAACAACTCTCCTTCAGACTTGCGCACAAACTGGCCAACTGCAGTGTGCACAAGTGTTGCTTCTGCAGTTCTGAGAATGCTTGCCAGAATGAAGACTAGCCTCCTGTAGTTATACTAACACTAGAAGACTGCTTGGGTCGACTTCTCATTCTGGGTTCCTATTTACTTAGTATATAATATTTCCTTTAGCCAACTTCTTCTCTTGGAGGCTAATAACCTACTACAAATTATCCTCTTGAGCCGACTTGTCTTCTAGGGTTATTAGCCAACTAATTAGGGTTTCTTCTTGCTTCCCAGAATATTATATTCTCGTCAGGTTTACACGTGGAGGTAAATACCTCCCGTAGCTACCATAATATCAACACCACTTCCCTCCCAGGGCTCCAACACAAGCTAGCCAAGAAGTCTCTGATTTTTTGCTCCAAGAATTATAGTTTCCAAAATGGAGTCTTTGTAGACTTATATACAAATGTACATTCAAATTTATTCAAAATATACAAAAAGATGTAGGTACTTCTCCTAAATGGACTCCTTGTGTTCCCACATGGAATTCTTAGGACCATAGCAGGTCCGTTTGACCTTTACTAGGTCGATGGCTCCATTTTTTAGTACTTTGAATTTTCGGTCTAGAATGTGCATTGGCTCCACTTAAAAGTTCCCTTTCTGCACCAATTGGATGTGTAACATACAACATATATATATATATATATATATATATATATATATATATATATATATATAAACAACAATAATAATTTATGGTTAATTAATAAAAGGGAAAGATACATACATTTTCACCTCGCGGCCAATCAAGTCAATGCCTATATGTATATAACCGCGAGGGTCATTATAAACATATTATCTCATTATTCATAATTTTATTGAAGACTTCCTACATGGATTTATGTTATTTGTCCTTTTTACATTGATTGTTTCTTAGCTGATGAACCTTGTTCATCACATTAGTATCAAAGCCTCGTTTTTTATCTCGACCATTGGCCATACATGATTTTAGCCACACTGATATTTTTTTCAACAACTTCTCTAAATTCTGGTCATTGACCATCGCCAGGCCTTTGGCCACTCTAAATCCCTAAAATTCATTTTATGTTGTTGAGGAAGTTTTTCTGCTAATTCAAAGAAACCGGAAATCAAGAAGGTTAAAACATTAAAATAATTATAAAGAAAGAAATCATTGTTGTGTGAAGATAAGGAAGATTCGTTGCCATTAGTTTTCAAACAATGCATTCACATAGAGAAAAAACAAAAATAAACTATTTAAGAAAATCAATGCGCTGCAAAATCCAGAAAAAAAATCTACAACAAATAGGAAACATGTATTAATAATCGAAACCACTGGTCATTGCATCAGTGAGTCTTTGAAAATTCAAAAGTACAGAGGGAAGGAATGATACATTAAATTCTGGAAACTGAAGAATAATATTGAGGGAAAGATCTATGGTTTCATAAAAATCACGTCCATCTGCAAACCCTACCATACATTCAATTATTATAATCAAGGAAATCCCAGCAAAATCGTTACAGGAATTTGTGGGTATTGCCATCGTGAGCCAATCGATCGAAACTTAGTTTCAAAACCATCGGAATTTGAGTTGGAAGTGACATAATTTCTTGTTGCTACAGAAGAAATATAGTGCGGTTCACACAGTGGCTGACATACAATGTCACGAGCCACCAAGCAAAGAAACTGAGGAAAACCGTTG